>CAUYON010038983.1:0-10087 GCA_963573935.1 Arctocebus calabarensis | reverse complement strand
CAGCCTTAAAGAAAGATGGAGACTTTACCTCTTTCATGTTTACATGGATGGAGCTGGAACATATTCTTCTTAGCAAAGTATCTCAAGAATGGAAGAAAAAGTATCCAATGTACTCAGCCCTACTATGAAGCTAATTTATAGATGTCGTATGAAGGGTATAACCCAACTATAACACAAGAATATGGGGAAAGGGGCAAGGATAGGGAAGGGATGGGGGAGGTTGGGGCAGAGGGAGGGTACTTGGTGGGGCCACACCTACGGTGCATCTTAGAAGGGTACAGGTGAACCTTACTAAATGCAGAATACAAATGTCTTCATATAATAACTAAGAAAATGCCAGGAAAGCTATGTTAATCAGTTTGATGAAAATAGTTAACATTGTATATGAAACCGGCACATTGTACCCCTTGATTGCACTATTGTACACAGCTATGATTTAATAATAAAGACAATAAAATTAAAATAAATAAATAATTGTGCAATGCTTAAAAAAAAGAAAGAAATATTTGAGGTGATAGATATGCTAACTAGCCTGATTTGATAATACCATAATGTATATGTGCATCAAAACATCACACTGTACCCCATAAATATATATAATTATTATTTGTCAATGAAAAATAGAACTTAACATAAAAGATAGTGCCAAGATTTTAGAAAAAATGAAATTGCATTAACCACGATGAGGAACTTTCTGGTAGAATAGGTTAGCAAAGATTATCAAAAGCTCAGGTTTGAAAACGCCAAGTTCATAATGCTTACTGGACCAATTGAAATTGTCAAGTAGGCAATTGGATGTGTAAGTCTGTAGATCAGGGGAAATGTCCTGGCTAGGAGATACGTTTGGAAGCTATCAGCAGACAGATGTTATGAAAGCCATGTGGTTGGATAAAATCACTTAGGGAGTGTGTAGAGAGATAAAAGAGAATGGATCCAGGAACAGTCCAGGGGGCCCTCACGTTTTTAGAGGAAACATGCAAAGGAACCAGCAAAAGAGACTGAAAGAAAGAGAGAGAATGGCCAGAAAAGTGAGAACCCAGAGGAAGGTACTGATGTTTAGCAGGTTACAGATCAGGAAAGGGATGAGGAGGAAAAGGATTACTATCAATTCCCAGGCCACTTTCCTATTCTCACTGCCCAGTCTCCCCTCTGCCCAGTGCTACAGCCAAAACCCAGACTTCACTACAGATATAACTGTCTGAACTACTGGGGCAGTTAATTATCAGTGGTCACTTATTTATTCCAGTATCAGTATGTTTTTATTGAGCTAATAAGAGAGCTTCATTGCCTGAATTATGTAACTGCACACTCCATAATCAGAGAATTCCCTAAGAGTAGGAATAATTTTATTTACTTTTGTAATCAGGGCAGTTACTATGAAAACACTTAAGTTTCTGAAAACTTGGATAATTTTTATCCAATTTCCTAAAATTACCCATTTTAACTTCTGTAAAAAGATTCTTTTTTTTGTTTGTTTTTCCTGCTGGGAGCCCAAGAGAACCTGGTATTTGTGCCTCCCCACAGCAAACTTTTCCTTTCTGAGTACATTTGTAAGCCAATGAATTAGCAAGGCTAGTAGCTTCTAAACACACACGAATCTCCCCTGTTAGATGTTGATACAAAAGCAAATATTCATCAACAGAACTTCAGATTAGCAGCCCATAGCCTGAAGACATTGTAGAATCAACAGGAAAATCTCATCTCTAAAATTTGCTCCTTGCCTTCCAGATTTTATTGACAATTTCCTATCCAATATGGAAATTGCTTCCCAGGTACATGGGTCACTATCATGATCCCCCGTTCATTCACACACACTATCATTTCCTTTTCCAGTTATAATGTTCTACTCTAAGCAGCATTTTCTCTTCTAAATCTGTTGTAAAAGAAATTATGACATATCACTGAGCACAGAGTCAAACATCTATATTAACAGATTTATGTAATACAAGCATGAATGAGTTCCATGTGTTTTTTTAAAAAAAAAAATAGGTTTTACTAGAGCAAGAGGGCATCCAATATTAATCATACACATATGAGTTTTACTTAACAGCTTGCCACTGGCTTTGATTTTCTGAGAAAATTAATACTATCATCTATGTAAATATCTTTGCCTTTGAAAGAAACAAGAGAAAAATGATATTTTTTCTTTCCTACAATAGATTTTCCTCCTTCTGGCTTGTATGTACCAACTAAGGTCATAGAGAAAATCTTTTACTGCCATCTAACATTCACCTTCACTTGACCCTGATTACTTTCTGGAATAGCTGACTGACTGTGCTTTGGCTCTCCAAGTCATACTCCATACCCAAAGGAAGTCAGGGAACATTTCTGCTGCATGTAATTTATCTTCTGCATTGATTTAAGTAGTTACAAGTGAGAACTGCCACAAATACACTCTAGCAGGTGATTCCTCCCTGTCAATCCCAGAAAATACAGATATGCTGAGTTTTTATTCAATATCCAGAGGTTTTAATGTGACCGTATTGCCTTTTATACATGTTGACATATGTGTTGCACTTGTGACTATGAACACTGTTTTAAATATATACCCCCATTTCGAAACAAAGCGGGGGGAAGACTTTGATGATACTCTGGAACCTCCCTAATGCATCAGAATTCCCTCTGTGATCTTCAGAAGTGCATAAAGCCCAGGGGGTTCAGCTTTGTTGTCCTCTTAAACCCAGGAAATAAACTCCTAAACAAAATCAAAATCACTTCCTTCAAAGAAACCATAGATGCTTAATATATCATTTCAGGAAGAAAAACTTCTAAGGTAGTTTTTTTGATAAAACTATGTCTATGTCTCTGGCAGCTATGTGGTGAGAAGTCTTCTGATAGGTGATCTTGACATTGCCAGAGGAATTGTTTCAGCTGACTTCAGGTTCCGGTTGAAGTCCCACAGAGTGGCCTCACGCACAGCCTTCCTGGCCATACAGCAGCTCTGTGAAAGGGGAAGGCCATGGCTCAGGGCCATTCCACTCTACTAACTAGGTGTGTTACCGATGCAAGTCATTGATCCTCTGCAGAACTGAGCCTTCCTCCTTTGAAAATGAGGTTATTAAACCACCCAAGATGGTCTAAACATTCAAAAACAGGGGAAAGAAGAAGTAGACTGTGGCACATCCAACCTAGGGATAAAGAATGGGGAAGACCTATTGGTGCTGGTCTGGAAAGAGTTCTGAGACACACTGGCTACTCTAAAGGGAAAAGGAGCTGATCATAGAACCAAAGCTGAAAGGATCCACAGCGGGGGTATCAGTTTGCAATCCCACCAGCAATGCGAAAGTGCTGCCTTCTCTCCACATCCACACCAGCGTCTGAAGCTTTAGGATTTTGTGATGTGGGCTATTGTCACTGGGGTTAGGTGATATTTGAGTGAGGAAACCTAATCATTTCTATCCTCATATTAATCCAAAATTTAAAAAAAAAAAACAGATATCATACATATAAAAAGAAGCTGAAAGGATCTTCCCTTTTATAGAAAAAGCAAAATCCATATAGGAAAGTAAACTGTAAATTCTTATACATTTATGGATAAATATAGATGAATACATATGTGTATTTATAGAGATAGACAGGTTGAGTATTCCTTATTCAAAATGCTTAGGGCCAGAAGTGTTTCAGATTTCAGAATTTTTCAGATTTTGGAATATTTAAAAATATATAATGAGGTATCTTGGGAATGAGACCCAAGTTATTTATATTTCATATACACCTTATACAAATAGGCTGAATGCAATTTTATATAGTATTTTAAATAATTTTGTGCATAAAACACATGACTTATCTCATGGGATTAAACACAGATGCTCAAAATGTTTCAGATTTTGCAGCACTTCAGATTTCAGATTTTGTATTAGGAATGCTCCACCTGTATATACAGACATGGGTGTGACATGCTGTCCATGCCTAGAGGTAGGTGTGAAAGATACTTACACATCGCATAGACATAGCAATAATTAACCCCTGGGGAGGAAGTATGGTTAGGGCAGATTACAGGGGGAATTTTCTCTTTATCCTGTGTTCCTTGGTACTCGGGTTTGTTTTTTTAACAATAAGAATACATTTACATATTACTTGCATAACATTTTACCAGCAAAATAAAATGTCTAAGATGATAGGACAAAATATAAATAGTAAGAATGGAGTGAAACAAGAGTGCTCCCATTTTTTTCACAGGGGTATTGAGTCAATGAAATAAGAGACTATGTATGACAATCGTTTGTAAATGGGATAACAGCGTACAAAGAAAAGGTCTGGGTTTTTGTTTTGTATAGGTCATCAGTGAGTGTTATGAATAGTGGCTAAAATTTTACAGTCTAGAATCAGACCTCGGGATTTGGAATCTTGCTACACCATGTATATGAGCTATAGGTCTCAGGAAAATTATTTAATTGTTCTATACTTCATTTTTGTACTCTGTAAAATTGTAGCTATAATAATCATTACCAGTATAGGACAATAGAGAGGATGAAGTAAATAACATATTAGAGAGTTTAGCACAGAGACAGGCACAGGGTGGTCCTCAGGATGAGTTCAGTCAGGGCTATTCCAAGATGACCTAAGATATCCAAAGGCCCCTACATGTCAAAAGGTATCCCCCCACCCTGTTGACTCCTTCCATTAGTCAGAAAAAGTTCCGCAATAGTTTCTGTCTGACTTAGAGCCTCAGATACCCCTGTTATGAAAGATATGCGATATTCACCCAAGGAAGGTTAAACTTTGAAATTCTAGAAATATTTGCAGTGCGTCTATGACAAGCAAGCAAGACACTGAGAGCAATAAAACATAACGCCAAAGAGATGCTCTGTGATCTCCGGGAACTTGAAGAGATAAGCTGTAAACTCAAGGAAAGTGAAAGAATATACAAGAGATAAATAACAGCTTAGGGCTATACAGGAAATGTTGCGAGCCAGTCTGTGATTACCTGCCAAACAGCAATGCAGAGAAGGGTTAGAGCCATCCAAAGGCAGAATGATCCAGCGCTGCTTCAAGGAGAGAAGGGAACCCGCGCCAAGAATGGGATGGCTTTGGATAAGCAGGGATGAGCAGAGGGGATGCCATGGGAGGAAGGTGGGGCGTGATCCATGACACAAAAACAGGAAAACCTTGAGCATTATCGGGGAACTGTGATGTGAGAATGAGTCTGGTGCAAAGCAAAGGAGCTAAGCAAGGGACACACCATAGAATGAGTGGGAGAAAGGCAAAGGTGGTGCAGAGTCTGAATATGGAAGATTGGAGATAGATGAAGAAGTTTGAAATGCAACCTGTAGACCAGTGGTTCTCAACCTTCCTAATGCCACAACCCTTTAATACAGCTCCCATGTTGACCCCCTTTGTGCCTTGGGGTCACCACAACATGAGGAACTGTATTAAAGGGTCATGCCATTAGGAAGGTTGAGAACCACTGGTGTAGACAAAGGAGGGTCATGGAGATTCCAAATGAACAAACACTAACACAAATTAGGAAGCAACAAGTGGGATCCGGGCTGAGAGAGAGAACCACAGGAAATAAGCCGCTGGACCTGTTGTAGTGACGGAAAGGGGTGATCGTGGTGAGAATCCTGAACTAGATGGGTTGGAGAGAAAGACAAAGCCATTCAGCCAATTAGCAGTCAGGCCACCTGCAAAAAAGTGGTAAATTGTTTCTAATTTTGTTTGTATTGATCATCACCATTGTTTGCATTAGTGTATATGGTTAGTTCCTATAAGGAGAGGAACCTTGAGGAAAAAGAGCCCAGGACAGATAAGTTTAGAGGAGGCAAGGGGAAAAAAGAAAGCAAGGAGCTTGTGAGCTTTACATTGGCTCACAAGACAGGGAGAGTATTGTACGTGACCCAAGGTATGCATGGGAGTGCCAAGATCCAGGGATATAGAAAGAGGAATGGAAGAGATCTGAGATTTGAGCACTCCTGATCAAATGGACAGTCTGAGCTTCAGCTGAAGTCAGGCCAGTTCAGGCTCCCAAGTATTGAGTCAGCACCTCCTGCGTACATAGCCCCTACGTTCATTGAGGTTAGAATCCACTAGCAGGTCTCAGGGTTGTGCTCGGATATCGATAATGCACAACCCAGTGATCACCACTGTAAGGAACCCAGTGCTCTGTGAGCTCAAAGAAAGGGCTACAGTGGATGACTGGGGATGGCGGCTTGCACCAGGAGGACTGAGCTCATGCCTAAGCCTGAGCCCAGGAGTTCAAGGCAATAGTGAGCTGTGATTACACCAGTGTACTCTAGGCTGGCCGAAAGAGTGAGAGCCTGTCTCAAAAAAAAAAAAAAAAAGAAAAGTTAAAATTAAAAAAAAAATAGATTTTAAAGACTCCACAAGTGAAGTCTGAACTGATTTTGAAACTCTGAAAGGTGTATATAGTGGATAGAGAGGGGAAGAGAAAGGGAAGTTGTCTTTGGCATGCCTTAGATCCTGTGGAGTTAGTCTAAACTTTATAGCTTATGCCCGAATTTCAGCTTCTGAGTCACATTTTCTCTGGAAAGTTTGGGTCCGAATCTTGCTTAGGACAAATGTGGGAGTCTTCAAATGCAGATGTGCAAATATGGGGGGAAAGTGAGACACTGTCTATTAAAGTTCAACACACGTTTATTGAGCACTCACCATATGCTCGTCGTTAAACTTGGCTGTAGAGAATCAAGGATGGACCAGACACTGAGTGTTCAACTCACTGCCAACTGCCTAACAAACTAACCCAAACATGTGACATAAAACGAATGCCATTTTTATTCTGCTTGCAATTCTGTAGGTCAAGAATTTAGTGAGAACAAAGGAGTGACTCAAATAGTGGGAGAAGACTGGGACAGCCTGACAAATGCCACACATCTGTGGTGTAGGTTCAGGAAACCCATCAGATTCCTTGGTTCTTCTTTACATGGCCTGTCAAGAGGCTTCCTCACAGCATGGAAATCTCAGAGTAGATTTCTAAGTTAGATTTCTTAAAGACTGGCCAGGGAACCGGAGAAATGGAGAAAGCAGAACTTATCAGTCCTCTTAGAGGCCAGGCCCTGAACTGCTCAAGACAATGACATTTGAGTAAAGGAGGAGAAGGAATTGATGCCAACCATCTTGTAGATAAATTCTCACACTACATTTACCACGACAGGCTGGAAGTTCTGTGAGGCTCATAAATGTCTGGTTTATTGCTGTGTACCCCAATGCCGGTTACATTTCCTGACACACAAAAAATGCACAGTAAGTATTGATTGAATTAATTAATAAAATGTGTCAAACAAGACTCCCTATTCATCTTTCTCCTCCCACAAATCATGTGTGTGGCCTCAGAAAGATATACCTTTAGGGAACACTGTGGAAATATGGATATAAAAATAGCTTTAAATTTTCTACTTTGGCATCAGTAGGCTAAATTTATCAGTAAATAACCAAATGTCCATATCATGTGGTCAAATGTGACCTTGAAAGCCATCTACAATATATCACTACAACACTGTCTCTAACATGTAAATACCAAAGGGCTGTTCCCAGTGAAGTCATGATATTCCAAACAGAGCTCCTGTTCTACAATGTTTATCCAGCTGAGATGGCCTGCGTGGTACAGAAACCTCAGGGTCCCCCTCATCCCTGTCACAGAGAGGAATGTGCTTCTATATATCTGGGTCCCTCCCTCGGATTGCTTAGTCATCCAGAGCCAAAAGCTGCCTCCAAGCCAAGCTGCACCTCACCATTATGAAAGGAAGGAACTTCCCACAGGAAGGAGGAGGAACATAAAAGGAAAGCAAACTTCCAGCATTCCACCAGAGATTCCCTTCGTCCTTAGCAGCGTAATGTCCCTCAGGCCTGGAGGTTGGTGTAAATTCCCGGGTCATGTCTTTGGTACATATATAATGTTCTTAGTGCACATCAAGATCCCTTGAAAAACAAAACCTATCATTTATTGAGCTTTCAGTGGGCCAGACGCTGCCAATTTCTGTACATAAATGATCTTCCTGAAGCCTCATAATCCTATGAGGTATGTTCTCATTTTGTGCCCATTTTACAGATAGGGAAACTAAGAGTTAAAGAAGTGAAGCTAATAGAAAGCGAAAGTAACATTTGAACACAGGCAATCTGAACTCAAAGCACACCCTCTTTAAACTCAGGATATTGCTCCTTCTTTCTCCCCAAGGTGGGAAGTACCAAGCTGGTTGATGGCTGAGATCGCTATCAGAAAACAGAGGACTGACTGGACCCTCCACTCCCTAGGATGGCAAGTTCAAGAGGACAAGTTAATGAGGAATCAACTTGGGATGGTGTCCTACAGAGACCTTGGAGTCTCTCTGGCTCTACCTGTGGCCTGGCTGACCCTCTATGAGGTGGCATCTCTAAGACCTAAACTCTTTATTTAGCTAAGCAGATGCGTAATGACGTTCCCACACACGGAGGAAGGGTACACTCCATAAAAGTGAACCTCTACGTGAAAAGGGGAAATTCAGCTCCCTGCCAAAAGTCTGCCCTGGCTTCTTTTCCCTCACAATACTTGAATACATCTACCATAGACTCTTTCTTTCTACCTTGTCAGGAAGCCAAAAGTGGCATTTCAAAGGACACGTTTACCCCCTAGCCATTTCTCTCTTCCAGTGCTGTGTACTTTCTTCTCATAAAATCAGACCAGACAATGAAGCTATAAACCCAGCTGGTGAGATTGATGCCCCATTTCTCCTCCCTCCTTCCCGTGGGTATGGCTGAGGAGCTGTGCATTATGAACAATAAACATTTAAATGAAAATGCTTCAGGACAGAGACAATGACAATTTAACAATGATGACAACAAAAAAGAAAGTAAGAGGCTTTAATTGATCTAGCGGAGGGGTGAATTGGGGAGAACATATGGCGTACCAATAATAAACTGGACAAAACTACAAGGAAAAATCTTGACCTCAGGTTTCTGAAAAGCTCTGCCTTAATGCTCACCAACATCTGGAGCACATACATCGGGAACGGACTGTCCCTGTGAAATGTAACCAAACAAATCAGTTGCTCTGCTCCTTATTTCAAACACTTTCATTTTTACAATGAATGGGAAATCTATAGTGATCACTGTTATACCACTTATGTTAAAAAATCAGCAGGTAGACAGATTACAGAAAGGAAAACAGAGTTTCATACATTCTGCAATCTCATCGTCTCTGCCCAAAATGAGCTGCTAAAGTAAATCCCAGAACTTTTATATTTGTCTGCCATCTTTTGTTTTCCTACTGCTATGCAGGACTGTAAAGGAAAGAACTTCAGTGGGACCTAACGCAAGCTAACTTCACCAGACATGAGATATGGCAAAAGTTAAGAGACATTAAGAGCCATTTGCGGGTTTCTCATTCCCTATATTTTCTGTGACAATTGACAGACTAACTTTTTTATTCTCTAAATTCCAAAAGTGAAAAATAAACTTGATAAGTATATTAATTGCCAAAATAAAGGCACAAAAATTGCAGCATGTCTAGCAGTGGTGAGCCACTTGCCAAACACAAAGGGGGGTTACTAACAGCTTAAAATAAAACAAAAATAGCCCCCATTTTAATTGTTTTCTTTCAGTTTCCCCATAGAATTTACATACACAGCCCTGTTTTCAGAAAGTGGACTACAATTTCCCCATTCATAAAATGAAAGTATTGGGTTAGATGACCTCCCAATTACCCTCCCCCCCAAAAACGCTATGATTTTAAATGTAAATATGTGTATATACACACATATATATACACATGCCTGCATGTATACACACAAGTGTATATGCACTTGCATGTATATACATGTATTCACTATATAAATGCATGCAAAAACATGTGTGCATGTATATACACGTATGTAAGCACATGCTTGTATATATACACATATACTGTATATACTAAAAGAGAAAGTAACTATGCTGATATGTCAAAATAATTTTTAAATAAAAATATATTTACCCAATTATAGCACAAGAATACAGGGAAAAGGGAAAGGGAGGGGAGGGGAGGAGGGAGAATGAGTGGAGGGAGGGCAATTAGTGGGAACACACCTACGGTGCATCTTAGCAGGGTACTGGTGAAACTTATTAAAGGTAGAGTATCAATGTCTTTATATAGTGATCAAGAAAATGCCATGAAGGC
>CAUYON010038981.1:0-10000 GCA_963573935.1 Arctocebus calabarensis | reverse complement strand
TAATACTAATCTAGAAGATGTCTAAAAACAGAGTAGCCATTTAGGAATCTTTATGGCAATCAGTGACACTTTCAAAGCATCTCAGTTAAGTATGTGACAAATTGATTTACCTTGCAGACCTTGTCCACAATCTACTGAGAATTAAAAATCTGGACCTTCATCATCCACAGTTTGAAAAGCACTAATCTACAAGATCTATTCTAGCCTGTATGTATTCTCTTGTTCTAAATAATACCTTACTCCTTTTTTCTCTATGTCTCTTTTTTAAGCATAGTTCATTAAGTATGAAATGTCTGGTTTCCTTAAGGACTAACTTTGACACTTGATACTTCGTGTTTTATTTTTATTGTGAAGGTATTCTCATTCTTTCAAACACACATTTGTCTTTTGATTATCTTTCAATTTTTTTAGAGCAATTTTTGATTGTTCTAAAAAACCAAGGAGTAAGTCAAAAATTCACATTATTTTCAAATATGAGTTCTGTCATGGAACTAATACAGTATTGGCAGTTCAAAATATCAACAAAGTTCTTTGGGAAAGATGCGGCTAATGAACTCACAGAACACCAGCAGTTTGAGAAGTTCCATTCTATTGACTTTAGTTTGAAAAGGAGCCACCCAAGTGACCTGAGACCCCTGTGGATAATGATGTACTGAAACATACAATGGAAATGTATCTATCTCAACTTACGTGTCAAGGTTTGACATTATTATTCTAACAATAATGGACCATCTGAAACAAGTCGGCAATGTAAAGAATCCAGATAGATGGGTTCCACATGAATTAAATGAGCAGAGGAGAAATCATCTCCAAGCTTGCCTTTCTTTGCTGACACAACATAAAGGTGAACCATTTCTACACCATATAGTTATGAGTGATGAAAGATGGCTTCTTTTGACAATCACAAGTGTTCACACAATGTTTGGATAAAGATGAAGTGCTGAAACATAGTCCCAAACCGAATATTCACCAAAAAGAAGCTATTGGTGTGTGTTTGGTAGTCCATCACTGGTATTGTCCACTACAGTTTCAACAAAGCTGGTCAATCGCTAACAGTGGATGGCTACTGCAATCAATTAGATGAAATGGTAAGGATGCTTGTGAGGAAGCAGCTAAGGTTAGTCAGCAGAGACTGGGCACTCTTCTTTCAAGACAACACTCAACCACATGTCACATAAACAACTCTGCTCAAACTACAAAAGTGGGACTGTCATCCACCATATTCAGCAGACCATGCACCAGTTGACTACCCCTCCTTCCAGACTTTGAAGTACTTCTTGCAAGGAAAAATACTGAATTCTCAACAAGTTGTGGAAAACACCTTTTGTGATCTCATGGCTCTAGGCCTCTTCACTGCTGGCATAAACAAGCTACCATTAGGATGACAAAGCTGTGTTAGTGGTTTAGGAATACTATTTGAGTAACTGTACTGTTTCTTATTTGAGATATAATACACTAAACATTTCATTCAAAATCAGATATTTCATATTTAATGAATATGAAATTCATTGGCCCAGCCTCTCCTGCCATCTTCTTGACTGACATCTCTAAAATCCAGTGGAAATACACAAAAAAATCACTGCCACTGAAATGCTCAGAAACTACCTCTCACCTGGAAAAGGTCCAAGAGCTGGAGAGAAATTCTAAGCTGAAAACCATGATGAGGGACATAGCAAGGAGGAAGTCTTGGAAATGGTCCAATCAGTTGGAACAAATGGCAACTGTTTCATTTACATGATACACATTAAAAAACCATGTCCTAAATAATTCTCAACATCAAATGAACACAAAGAACAAAAGTAGAGTTCTGTAGTGCCAGGATCCATATATTTCAGAAATAAGCTAATTTCCATATGGACTAGATGTGGTATTGTAGCTATTCACCTACTTTGGAAAGACCAGAATGAGTTTGTGATTATATGCTGAACATGTACTTAACAAAATAAAAGATTATCTGAAAAAAAGCAAAAATTTTTTAAAAGCTTATGAAGATACCCTAGCTCAGGCGGCACCTCTGGCTCAAAGGAGTAGGGCATCGGCCCCATATGCTGGAGGTGGTGGGTTCAAACCCAGCCCCGACCAAAAACTGCAAAAAAAAAAAAAAAAAAAAAAAAAAAACACAAAACCTGTAGCTCATGTGTTATAAAGAAACTATCTCCTCTTCAAAAATTGGGTGAAGACTGAATAAATACACTGAATTAAATCTTCCGTGGAATTACCATCTAAAAATATCTTTTTTAAAACACGACTGCAGGATATCACCATAACTCTTTAACAGACCACACAAAATAAATGTATATTCTGTATCTCACAGATCTTCAATATGTTGATCACAGAATGTGACTAGAAAACACTGTAAGTAGAAATACTTTATGTTAAAGCTAAATTGGAAAATGTTTAACTGAACCAAACACAGTAGAAATCATCAGCTTCCATTTTACTCTCGTCCCAAAATCCTACTGAGGGAGAAAGCGTATAACTCTGCCTGTTCAAACTTTCCCAAAACTCAACAGAAAACTGCTAACTTTAGACGTGAGGCAAGCTAGCTAGAGAAATTTTTTAAATGGTCACTAATAACTGAAAATGTATGAAGAAAAGACAAATATTTATTGAAATCCATGCATTGAAAGAAATCTGAAAACAGAATCCAAAGTTCAGTGAAGTTAATCTTCAAATAATGTACAGCAAATAATACAGAGTTCCTTGGTGAACATGTCCAATTATACGCAAATCCACTATGGAAATCCTAAATTGACAATACAAATAAAGGTAGTCACTAAATCCAGTTCTCCTTACACACATCATGTGACCTAATAATTTAATCTAAGCCCCAGTTTCCTCACCTAAAAAACAGGGATATCATTTGTCCTAACCCCCTCAAGAAAAGTCCTTCTAAAGATAATATAAAACAACATAAATATTTTATAAACCATGATATTGTAATCACATAGGTTAGGCTATCTAAAGGTAAGAGAATTTACGTTACACCTCCCTGATATATCGTATAGCATAGTACTTGACCTCCTGACCACCAAAACCCTACCTAGAGCAAAATTGCTTTCAAAAACTATGCGGTCAGTGACTGTAGCACTATATCCTTAAAGAAATTCTAACAGGCCAAACACTGGGTGTATTCACAGAAAATTTAGGCTTTTTTATAAAAATCTTCAAATATAGCCCAGTACGGTAGCTCACTCCTGCAATCCTAGCACTCTGGGAGGCCCAGGCAGTGGATCTCTTGAGCTCACGAGTTCAAGACCAGCCTGAGCAAAAGTGAGACCCCCGTCTCTACTAAAAATGAAAAACTGAGGCAAGAGGATCACTTGAGTCCCAGAGTTTGAGGTTGCTGTGAGCTATGATACCATGGCATTCTACCAAAGGTAACAAAGTGAGCCTCTATCTCAAAAAAAATCTTCGGATATAAACATTTAGTCACCTTTTTTGTGTGATAAAATTTCTACTCTCTTTGCAAATTTCAATTATTATATATAATACAGTATTTTTAACTATGGTTGCCAATTGTACATTAGATCCCCCAAATTTATTTCATAACTGTAATAAGGTTATAGGACTTTGCGTAATAACCATTTCACAATGTATACATATCAAATCACTATGTCATACATTTTACACGTATACAATTTTTATTTATCAATTATACCTCAATAAACTGGGGAAAACTGTTTTAAAAAGAAAGAAAATGTTGGAAAGCCAAGAATTATACTCCAAAAAAAAAAAAAAGAAAGAAAAGAAATTACACAAATAACAATGAAAGGGTTAATGAGGATTATTTTAACATTAAAAAAACACATTATTCTAAAGAACAAAAAAACAAAAAATAATTATAAGAAAGAAAAATGTAAAAAATGTAAAAAATTCTGAGTGTTTTTGTCATTACTATAAAACAAGCTGTACAACATGAAAAGGCTCAGCATAGTAACTAGACTGACACCGAGCCAAGCCTTACTAATAGTACAAATCTTGGCATAAAACTTATCAATTTAACAGCAACTTAGTGACGGAGCAAGACAAAAGATAAAGGCAAGTACAACAGAAAGCAGATGGGATATGCCATATGGTGAGGGCAATTACAAGGCCCATTTGCCTGGACAGTCCTTGTTTACACCTGTTTGTTATTCTGGTGTAATTATTAATAGCACTCTGTTGCACTCTCACAATTATCCCGGTTTGAATGATAAATTACATAGGAACCCTATCTATAAAAATAATATAAGGTTAACTGTGTTGATGTTATAGTAGAGGCAAAATTTTATTTAATTCATTGTGAAATGGGAATAAACAGATTCTGTACTCAAGCAAATTAAAACATCTTTTAGAAGGTAAGACAACAGATGAAGTGTACTAAACTCTCTCTCTCTCTCTCTCTCTCTCTCTCTATATATATATATATATATATATATATACACATATATAATTACATCAAAGGTAGTATCATTCTCTGCTCCTAAAAACACTCAGCGAAGCAGGGAGAGGACGGAGCAGGACTCGCAGTGCCCAGGGCAAGAACTGCAGCAGGAAGCCGAGGTCCTGATTCACACCCCTGCTCCTCTGCCCCCTTCCAGTCTATCACTGTTTAATACAACGTCATTGCTGAGGTAGGTTAAAAACTAATGAAACAGGAATGAGAAAAGATTTTTCTAAATGAAAATATACAATAACCATGTGGTCTAAGGGAAGCTGAAATAATTTGAGAAAGGGGCTCAATGATTCACCGTTGAAACAGAGGTATGGATGGAATGTCTCAGTGCTGCAGGATGCCGTAATATAATTTCCAGTTTTTGGCTCTTCATAGACAGATCTCATATTATAGAGCAATCATTCACAATTTATAACAAGATTGCATTTAATATTGTATACTTATCATTTGCAGTATACTTCTTTCTACAGAAACTGTGTTATGGTGGTTAACTTCCTAGTTCATCACAAATACCTAATTAATTATATGTATTATACTTGAACTAAATGCTACCAATGTTGTTTCTCAAACAGTCAATAAGTAAGGCACCCTCAAAAAAAAGGGACACCACTATAATAAATCAGAATTTGGGGACAGAGGTGAGATGCAGGGGTATACCATCTTTTGGCTTCTCTGCCCAGACTAGAAGAAGAATTGTGAGAAAAAAAAATTTTTTTAAGGTATATACATATGTACCTTCATGATATCCACAACCAGAGATACAGTCCTCATATAATCTGCGCTCAGACCACAGTTTGGACACTGCTAGATGGTAAGAAATGATAAGATAAGAGAAAGTTTTCTGGTTTCTCTGGTGGTTGCTTTCAGGGACAACAAACATATGACTAAAAATTAGTTCTTATCAAATTGATAAGATAATTCAATAACAGTTGGTAAATGAATTGGAAAAGCAAGAGATGGAGGAGGAAGTCCAGTGAACAGGTACAACGTAAGAGCCAAGTTGCTCAACTAAATACATACTGGGGCAGGATAGAAATTTCACAATTTAAGAAATATTCGAGTTGTAACTATAAAAATAAAGAGACATTTTCTTAAGATTTGTCTCAAAAGCTTACACAATGGTTCTTAACTATATACATTACAGAAGCACCTTAATCCTCCCTGCAGAAAAAATACAAACAGCTCTGCTTTATAACAATTGCACATCCATGATTTCTTGTAGGACAAAGAAATTTTTAAGGTTGAACATGGTAAATGTAAAATCACAAAGTACAGGGGATGAAAACAATGTCACCTGAAAGAGCATCACAGTAGCCAAATATATAACACTGTGACTAATCTGATAAAAACTATTATAAAAGTATAAAGTAAAAACTATAAAATTTATTAAGGCGCAAATGGTAAGTCATGAACCATTTTTTCATCGATCCAATCATAAGAAAGTAAGATTTGTAATTATACTGTGTAATCATAAGCAGTCAAGGTAAAGCACTTTCAGCTACCATCAGTATCCTGAAGATTTACTGGTAGGTTTTCAAACTTCACCTGACATCAGAATCACCAAGATACTTAGTAAAACAGATTGTTAGGCCCCACCTCCAAGCTGCTGATTCCTTAGAGCTGAGGTTGGGGTCAGAATTTGCATTTCTAATAAGTTTTCATGTGTATCAGTATTCTACTAATACTGCTTGTCCAGGGAGCATAATCTGATGTATTTCTTGGAGCAATTTCTCATAATTTTGCCAACTCCCTTTCATCCACTTCTCTCCCTTGAGGTCCAAGATTTGGCTGCAAAGTTCTTTGTCTTTCCTCATTTTGCAGGCTAAATACAAACTATTAGAGTGCCTCAAACATTTATCTACCTTGCTTTTAAAACATGAATATAGCTTCCATATCAACTTGACTGATTTAACCTGAATAGAGAAGAGATAACCAAAATGACAAATGATTATTTTGTGCTCAATACACTATTAAATATCAAAATGGCTTCAAAGAAACTCCAAAAGATGACTTTCACTCACAGACAGGTCTTTCTTCTAGAGACTCGTCTTTATCGGTATCCAAAAATTATTACTTCTAAGGTATCTTTGATAAATAATTAGGTACTCACATTCCAGATATAAATTAAATTTTAAAATCAATAAAATTTGCAACCAAAATACAAAGTCATAGTGAAAAATCTAAAGGAAAAGGCTTTTTCCCAAAAGATGGAATAAAATATAGAGCATAATCATGTTTTTCCATATGAAAATGATATATATCAAAATTTTCTATCTCACTCATTCCCTGCCTTTTTTTCTAACTTAGTATTAATATAAATAAGTGGGCTTTTCTTATAGGTATCACAGGTATCAGAGCTAAATTAAATTATAAAAAGCAGAAGAGCCAACATAAGGTCAGTAACTGATGTGCTACATGTTGAAGAAACGTGTCTCTGGAACTTGCTTTCTAAAAAAATTTTCACGGTTGTCTGTTCTTATAAAAATAGACTAAAGTCTATATAACATACAACCTTGATTTACAATTCATTAGTGCAGTGGTCCCCAAACTGTATGGCCCAGACCCAATAGGGATGTATGATCCAATCTATTTCAGAAAGGAAAAAAAATTAGAATTTCTATTTACATTTAATTTTACCTCGTTTTTTATTTTATATTTTAATAACACCAAGAGTTTATACTAATGAGGTCAACTTAGAGTAGGGCCCCTAAATAGCTTTCAAATAAGGCTGGTCACAAATGATTTTAACTTTCAGTGTCACCCATTGACCTCCAAGAAGATGGAGCTCTTTAAAAACTCTTACAACAAGAGCTGCCATGAAAATATTAAGGCAATGGGAGGGTGGAATACATGGAGGAAATATAGGAGCTCTATGCCCTTCCCCTAAAGTCTTGCCCTCATGCCTTACCCTATGCATTTTTTCCATTCGATGTTCCTAAGTTGTATATTTTATAACAAACTAGTTAAATGTAAGTAAAACATTTTCTTAAGTTCTGCAGGCCATTTTAGCAGGTTATCAAACCTGGTAAGGGTTTCATAGAAATTCTGGATTTACACCTAGCATCAGAAGTACAGGACTTGTGACGGCATCCTGTAGGACTGAGTCCTTTATCCTGGGGGAGTTGACGCTCACTCCAAGTAGACACTGTCAGAATTAAGTTGAATTGCTGGACACTCAACTGATGTCAGAGAACTGGGCAACTGATGGTTGTCAGAAAGTATCCTAGAATAATCTTTAAATTGATATGTAAGTTAATAACAAAATATATTATGTCTACTGTTAAAACAAAGAATCTAGTCCTTATTCTAGGCCCAAGACAAACCAACTGTCAATAAGTTAGTGTGTAACTTCTGAAACATAACCATCCAAAACTACTACAGATTTTAAAAAGTAAAAATACACACCCATCTTTCCAAACATACTATAATACTACAAAACTCTCAAAGTTAATCATAATGCTCCCTCAATCTCACCTTTCACTCAACTGCAAAATAATCCCTCAGAATTACTATGTTTTCTAACCTTTAATCATGCTATATAGAATCTAAGTCCTCAACAGTATACAAATCAAAGGAAAAAGGCCAGGCATTGGTGGTTCATGCCTATAATCCCAGAACTATGGGAGGCCAAGGCACATGGATCGCCTGACCTTAGGCTTTCCAAGACCTCGTGTCTCTAAAACTAGCTGGACGTTGTGGTGGGTGCCTGCAGTCTCAGCTACTTAGGAGGCTGAGGCAAGAGGATCACTTTTACCCAATAGTTTAAGGTTACTGTGAGCTATGACGCCACAGCACTCTATTGAGGATGATGAAGAAAGACTCTGTCTGGGGGGGGGAGGAGAATCAAGGGAAAACTTAGTACCATCAGTGTAATTACTCAAAAATCTATCCTTTCCACATAGAAGCATAGAAACAATGTTAAAAGTTACCCTAACTTTTAATTGCTGGAGAAAATAAGGAAACTGCACAAAGCACTCATCTACTAAACACTGCCTACTCTCAGACTTGACGTGAAATTTATTAGAAAAAGCTCATCTTATTTTGTAAGTGACTAAGAAAATGTCCAAAAATAAACCTAGAAATTCTACTTATCCTACAGAATGATTTATCTCTATAAAAAACTAACATATTTAACATACAAATACTTAAAACACCTAAACTGACCACTAAATTAACCAATTAGATAATCTTGGAAGGATTAGAAAGAGTAATTCATCACTAATAGTTCAGATTATCATTATTGAAAAAAGTAATTTTATGGTTTGATTCTGTGTGTGTGTTTCAAGAGAGTGAATAATGACATTGAGAGAATTAATTATCTACTCAATATAACAAAATGGCCTATAATAAATGACTAGCGTATGTTGCTCTCTACAGATGATAAAAATCTAGACAATCCATCAATTTCATCTCACTCACTGAAAACTATGATTTTGATATCACTGAGACTGAGCTCTAATCAAAATGACTTAACCACAATAAAAAGCAGAAAATGAGTTCAGAGACATTAAATATAAGGCTAGAGAATTAATATCTGATCTAATAACCAGTTAGAAATCACTGTGAGTTTCTTAGCTAGAGAAACCCACTCTATAAGTGATAATCATGATAGATTAGAAAGGAAAAACTTAAGAGGCAATAATGTAGGCATTAAAAAAAAAAATGCTAGGGGGGAGAAGCCAAGATGGAGGTCTATAGCCAGCTTTCTGCAGACGCTCCTGTCCAGAAGGAGAGTTAAAGGACAGAACTTCAGCGAGAAAGCCAACAGTTTGGAGCTGAGCCAAGAGACAAGGTCAAGGAACGCACATCAACCCTGCTGGAGCGAACTGTGACCCCCAAGGATACAAATTAAAAGGTACAGAGCACATCACCAAGTGGACGGAAGTCCCCTCCCCCAAGAGAACAGCTCCCAGTATACTCCATACCTCCATACAAACAAGCGAGCAGAGTTCAGATGTCCTCCCACTCTACCCCACGGGAGAGACCCCCTAAAAACCGGACCTCCTTCCCCTACTAGGGTGCCGCGGCGCTCTCCTGCCAGGCATATAGCTGCATAAAACTGTACATATTCTCTACCTGCAAGTTGGAACTCCCGGCACTCCCCTCTACTCTCACCCTGAGGTCTGGAGGTCTGTCCCTCACGGAGTCCAGATTCTTGGATGCTTTCTCGAGGGGTGTGGACAGGGCGCAGGCTCCCACCAGCCTGTGCTGTGTTCCCGGCTCGGGAGGGGTGAGAGGAGAGTAAGAGGAGAGTAAGCCGAGAGGTGGCTGGCTGTAGTGGACAGGCGGTCCCCTGAGGCACCAAGCCCAGGGCTGAGAAAGCTTTGCTAAATTTCGGCCACACCTGGCCCTCAGGGGATGACAGCCCAGACAAAGGGCTGAAGCTCACAGACTGAGACAGGACTATTAGCAGCCCAGCGTCTCTTCCACAAGGCAGAAATTCTGCGAACTTGTTCTGTTCTATCAGCTTTTTCATCTACTTTACATCAATCAGGGACAGGGCTGGAACTGAGTGAATCACCCCAGCCCCTATCAAGTACCCAGGTTGTCAGGCCTCACCTC
>CAUYON010038976.1:0-12729 GCA_963573935.1 Arctocebus calabarensis | reverse complement strand
CTATGCAGCCTTAAAGAAAGATGGAGACTTTACCTCTTTTGTGTTTACATGGATGGAGCTGGAACATGTTCTTCTTAGCAAAGTATCTCAAGAATGGAAGAAAAAGTATCCAATGTACTCAGCCCTAATATGAAGCTAATTCATAGCGTTCATATGAAGGCTAAAACCCAAGTATAGCATAGGAATACAAGGAAAGGGGAAAGGGAGAGGAGGGGTGGGAGGAGTATGGATGGAGGGAGGGCAATTGGTGGGATCACACCTACGGTGCATCTTAGCAGGGTACTGGGGAAACTTATTAAATGTAGAGTATCAATGCCTTTATATAGTGATCAAGAAAATGCCATGAAGGCTATCTGTAACAGTACGATCAAAACATTTCTGAATGTATATGAATCCTGCCCTATGATTGCACCAATGTACAGAATTATGATTCAATAAAATTATTTAAAAAAAAAAGAACCGTGCAGCAGTTCTAATTAGTAGTCAAGCATTTCCATATATAATATGCTACAATTTCTCAGGAGACATATCTACACAGGTTCTTAAAATATTTAGCTATCATCCTTCATTAACTTCTCCACCCCCTTTATTTTGCTAAATCAGAATTCTATTAGTTCAAATGAAGGAGAAACTGAAGTTATGCCATTAAAAAAAGTTTGTATACACTGAAGTTTTACTTTTGTTCACTTTGTTTTTTTCATTTTACTCCCTACCTAATAATCAGGTTTTTCAAATAAATGGAATGTATGTGTGTGTGTGTGTGTGTTATATTTTAGATATTTGATAAGAAATTGGCTCATTTTCAAGGTGGGTCTGCAATCAGGAATCTGGGTGAGCCAACAGTCACTTTCCAATATGCCCAAAGGACCACCGACCTAAGAACCAGGACAACTCATGCTAGCTGTTGGGATAGTTTCAGGCTCAAGATTCAGGTCAATGTTTCAGCTTGAGTCTGAAAGCAGGAAAACAAAAATAAAAACAAAACAAAGCAAACAAAGAAATAAAAAACGCAGAAGTTTCAACTTAAAGGCAGTAGTGCTGGAAGAATTTTCTCTTACTCAGCCTTGTGGTCTACTCAGACCATCATCGGATGGGGTAAGGCTCTCCCTACAGGAGGGAGGGCGAGGTGCTTTATTCAATTCACCCGGTGAAAGGTGAATCTCATCCAAAACATCCTCAGAGACAGACCCAGAATAATGTTTAGCCAAATATCTGGGCACCTCCTGGCCTTGTCTAGATGACACATAAAATTATTTATCATGCAACCTTAAACACGTTTTATTCAGAACCGCAATGAAAACAGAAGCTCAGTCAGTTGATGATTTGCAATAAAGTGTTATAATATGAAAGCTTCTTTATTTAGCATTTAATTATTAAAATAATATCTAGTTATAAAAGAATTTCCAATAGAGTTACACTTTTTTTAGAGAATATTGATCATTAAAAAATAGAAAATGTGTGCCATCCTCACTTAGCTAAAGCATTAGTATTAATCTCATTGTATTTATTAAATATCCAGTTTAGTATTGCAAGACAAAGTAAAAAAAAAAAAAAAGGAAAATTTCTTATAATAAGACTTATCATTGTAATTACAATTTAGGAAATACTTTATAAACAAATCAAATCATATTGGAATAAAGATCTCTAATTGTCCTTTCAAGGTCTAGCTAATAACTTCATTACTAAATACAATTAATTTCTGCTCTAGTAAAATAATATGAATAACCTCAGTTATTTTCCCAGTATGTTAGACCTTATGTAATTGAGTTGTAAATCCTTCTAACTAGCCTTGCCCTTTGCACATCTTGAACTAGCTATTTCCTGATTTGGCTCCTCTTCTACTTCATATATTTTAATAACAATAAATAATGTGGTCCCCAGAGAAGGTGTTCTATCCAGGGCAAATATCATTCACTATAATATCTCAAAGTATTATATTTTAAAATTTTCCAAATACATCTGATTAAAAATAACGAAATTTGCATTATGTAAAGAAGCAAAAACATTTATGATGTGGCAACTGATAAATAAAATGGATAAAATAAAACTTACATGCCAATAATCTGCCACAAATTTTAGCTAAGTAGACAGAGTGAGGAATTAAAAAGCTAACATTCCATGTACAATTGAGCAAAAACAAAATACAGATTATAGAGATTGAGAATTGGAAAATTTCTATGAAGGCTATCTATGCAAGGAAAAAAAAACAGGGTTGTATGAAATATTTCAGCAAAGTCATTGTCAAACATTGTCTAGTGAAGACCTAAGAGAAGTCACGGAAAGTAGGGCAGTTGCTGATAGAAAGAAATCTAAAACAAAAGAGACTTGTTGGCTTGGCGCCGTAGCTCAATAAGTAGGTTGCCAGCTACATGCACCGAGGTTGACGGGTTCAAGCCCAGCCCAGGCCTACTAAACAACAATGACAACTACAACCAAAAAATAGCAGGGCATTGTGATGGGCACCTATAGTCCCAGCTACTTGGTGGGATGAGGCAAGAAAATCACTTAAACCCAAGAATTTGAGGTTGCTGTGAGCTGCGATGCCAGAGCACTCAACTGAGGGTGACAAAGTGAGAAAGGAACACTTAAAACTGTGTTGAGAAAACGAAACAATACACAAGAGATAGTCAAAAAAAGTAATTATATCTGCCATCACACTTTAAAATGCACATTTTTAAAAGCAGCTTCAAATAGTTTCCTTTTTTTTTTTGAGACAGAGCCTCAAGCTGTCACCCTGACTAGAGTGCCGTGGCATCCCAGCTCTCAGCAACCTCCAATTCCTGGGCTCAAGCAAGTCTCTTGCCTCCACCTCCCAAGTAGCTGGGACTATAGGCACCCACCACAACACCCGGCCAATAGTTTCCTATTTTCATTATTGTTATTGGTTCATATATTTTGAGTATACTGGGTAGTTAAAAATCTATACTACTTTAAGTATATTATAAATAGGGAGATTAAAAGAAAAATATTTAGGGGGCGGTGCCTGTGGCTCAGAGGAGTAGGGCGCCGGCCCCATATGCCGGAGGTGGCAGGTTCAAACCCAGCCCCGGCAAAAAACTTCAAAAGAAATATTTTGGAAAATAGAAAAGAAACAGCAGGAGATAAAAATGTAAAAGTGAGCATGAGTATGTTTCTTTTTTTTTTATTTTTCCGTATTCACTTTTATATTGTCCTATACTGGAATGAAATTTGGTTAGAAATATACCCTTGACCTGGAGAGGTGATACCTGCCTATGTTGGGTTTTGTAGCATCTTTAGTTAATAAAGATGCGGCAGTAAAACATCGGACTTCAACTGGTACTTGACTTGAAAGCACAATTATGATAAGTGATACTTGTGCCTTCCTAAGCCTGATCACCTCCCCAAATTTTCCTTCCTTTTTTCTCCCAAATTCCTAGTACTTTACATAAGTCTCCAACCATTAGCATTTACCCTACAGAATCAAATTTCCAATTTTTTTCTTTTAATTTCAACATTAATTGAATAATTTCTTAGATTTCAATAATTCAAATTAAGTTATAGATTTATCAGCCTTCTTCCACTTTGGAATATATCCCATTCATGGTCTTTCAAAGAAGGTAACTGTTTTGTATTTCTTTCTCCATACAAATGTACATTTAAGCTCATCTAGCCCAGTGATCTTACTGCATCCCTCGTGGGAAAAGTGATTGATTCAAATATGGGCACAAGGATTCAGTTTACCCAAACCCAAATACCTCTATTGCCCATAAAATAAGATGTAGAATTTATGAACTTTCTGGGAATGGTGGGGAGTACTACCTTCACTTTGGATCACTAGTTATAAACATGCAGAGTTAGGATTTCCAAAAGTCATTTTTTGTCGGTAAGGCAAAGGTCACATCTGCAGCAGGAATTTAAAAAGGAGCACAGGCAAGCAAAAATGAGGAGGCAGAGCTATGATGTGAACTTGATCCTGATTCTATCTTGATCCTGATTCAAGTCTGAGTTGATATATGAACTCATAATTAACTATTGATTTTAAGTTAGTTTGAGGTAGGACCCTATTTTGCATATGAGTTAACCCAAACCAAACATCTATATCATCAATCAAATAATTAAGGTATAGATTTTGTGGAAATTTTAATTAGCAGATAATTATGTATAAATATCATATGTTATAACTAATAATACATTTGTATAGGACTTAAACTTTTCAGATATTATTTGTGTTTTTTTATCTTTCACAATTAATCTCTGAGTTATCAAAGGCAGCATTACCTAGCTTAGTTGTTTTATCATAACCATGCAGCTAATATCTATTTGAGGTGGATTAGAACTCATACGTCCTAATGCCCATTTTGGAACTTTTCCTTGACACTAAACTGGTATTTCTTTCTTGATACTCTTTCATGACTCTGACTTTTCTCAAACTCTGGGCCCCTCCCCTTTGATATGCTCAGGGCTCAGAAATGTGACAACACATACATTTCTCTATGTAGATTCACATCTGCTGTAAAACATGTGAATGAAAAGAGGGAGGTGGTGAAAGTACAGCCCTCGGAATGATAAATACGTGACAAACTATGGCACTTAAACTTGGTTTAAAGATAGTCCACAAACTTAAAAGGGTAGAATTGTAATGTGAGTCAAATATTCATGTAAAATCTTCCTCTTTCTACAAGGAAGAATCTAGGACTGTTTGTTAATAGTCAATTAAAACAATTTAGTTATGAATAATCCAAAATAGTTTTTTTATTAAGAAGGTACAGATCATTAAAAGATGAATGGAGTATGAAAATATCCACCTCAGGTGTCTTCTTTTTACTGGCTGAAAATTCATGCCAAAATTTAGAGAATATTTTATTGGGACTCATAATGTAAAAAGGAAGATGTATGTCTTGGCACATGGCACCATGTATTCCTTAAAATGTGGTGGAAGGTTAGTAGAGAAATAGTATGAAAATTGGATGCAAATAAATCATTAAGAAAGATTTTAGGGCAGCGCCTCTGGCTCAGTGGATAGGGCGCTGGGCCCATATGCAGAGGGTGGTGGGTTGGAACCCAGCCCCGGCCAAACTGCAACAAAAAAATAGCCAGGCGTTGTGGTGGATGCCTGTTGTCCCAGCTACTTGGGAGGCTGAGGCAAGAGAATCTCCTAAGCCCAGGAGTTGGAGGATGCTGTGAGCTGTGTGACGCCACAGCACTCTACCGAGGGCAACAAATTGAGACTCTGTCTCTACAAAAAAAAAAAGGAAAAGAAATAAATAAAGAAAAATATTTTACTTTATTTTCTATGGGGAAACATCAGAGAAGGTGTATTAGTCAGGGTTCCCAAATAAACAGATTGACTCTTCATTCAGATAAAGATCTCCATAAACAGAAAGTGATTTATTACGAGGGAAAAGTCTCAGGCCATCGTGAATGCTGAAATGTCTCAAGATCTTATCTCTAGAGATGGATGCCCAGAGAACTAGTAGTGTGGTTTCAGTCCAAACCTGAAGGCCTGAGAATCAGAGGAGTCAATGGTTTAAGCCTAAGTCCCAAATGGCTCTCCTTGGAGGCCTGAGAAACGGGAATGTGTATGGCTACATGCAGGAGAACATGAAGGTCCCAGCTCAGGAAAAAAGCAAATTGTTCTTCCTTGTCCTTTCCATTCTATTCTGGCCTCAGATTGGAAATGAAATATACATGCCAGATTGGCAAAGGTGTTTTTCTTCACTCAGTCTACAGATTCAAATGGAAATCTATTTTGGAAACACCCTCACAGATATCCTCTTAAGTAATGTTTTACCAAGCATCTGGGCTTCTCCGAGTCCAGCCACACTGACACATAAAAGTAACCATCATAGCAGGCTTCAAAATTGGTTGTGTTAATAGATTCCCACAGAGAAGGAACGTATTGCTTTATTTATCCTCATTTGTTTTTCCTTCTCACATCTTGAACATTCTGCTAGAAGCCATGAGGGTCAGCTGCTCAGACTTTCTGCTGCAGTAGGTATCACGGACCCACAGCCCCAGCTGCTTTACTTGAAATTCACTCTTTTGTAAGTGCCAACGCATTATCTGTCACGGGTGGTCCCCGTTGACAACTGGCTGTAGCAAGGAGACTAAGACAGACCCTTTTTTGGAAAATATGGAATCCTTTTACCTGACAACTTTGGCTGAAACAAATATTTGACATATTTGGTGACTATGTCTTAGATTTCATGGCAGTTTTGAGATGATTTTAGCTGATTTCCTTTTTCTCTCTTCTTCTCTTGGGGTTAGACTTGTTTTGGGGTCTAATGGTTCTCCCAGTTTCCCCTAGATTTCCCTCCCATCTTTGTTTTTTACACAGCTGTTTTCCTGATAAAAACCCTTACACCTTTAATCCCATATTACTATCCTCTTATAAGAGGATCTGAATTAAGATGGATGCCTAACGTGGCTGCCTGGTAAATATTTGTTTCTGAGTTTAGCCTATCTACAAATGCCAAGGTCGAGTTTGTCATGCACTCAGTCATGGGATATTGAAGTCAGAGTCATTTATTTTTTATGATTGTGAACTCTAATCTTTAATATTATTGGCAAATGGTGTTTTATTCCTTATTTTGAAGAAAAAAATACATTACGTTTTATACTCTAACACTTGAAGATTAATTTATCACAAGTTACTTTTGGCAATATAAATGTCAGGGTACACATTTGATTCCTTAGAAAAACTGTAAGTGCATATGTTTTAATTTCGTTTTACAGAAATGTCAGCATATTCTCATGCTCACAACAATTTTGCATACATCTATGGCCGCTATTTCAGAATACTTTCATTATTAAAGATTTGCAAGCTATAAATTTGTGTAATTTATAGAAACATTTTAAATCAAGAATAAAGTAAGCATTGTAAATTAATAAATTAAAAAGACATACTAATTAAATGTAGTTTGTATGAGAACATAACAGTTCATAAGAAAGAATTGATATTTTATTGTTACTTTGGTAACACATGCCATTACTCCTTAGGTGATCATTTCAGCCTCATAGATGTGCTTAATCAGAATGGTGTGATGAGATTTACAAATGAGACAAAGTTTCCAAGTGTTCTGTTGATTTTCCTCAGAAGGAAAAACACACATTATTTTTCCAAATTTTTAACCATGTTGTCATAGATTTTTATCACAATGGGAAGTCTTTCCTAGCAAAAGGAAAGGTTTTTTTTCCTTTTGTAGGTTTGTGAACACATACCACAGGTATCATAGTAGAAATATTTAAGATAAATTAGCTACTGAAACTTCTTGCAAAAGCTCTGTGATTTGGATAGTAGGACAGTATCTGAAAAATAATTCTGAAAGAAGTATTTTATATCAGTATTAGATAATGTCATAAGTTTCTCTAGTAGAGACATGCAAAGTTGTCTGCTGGCCTTACATGGCCTTTCCAGCCTCTCTGTCAAAGTCTACATGATTTCCCTTTTTGAAGTATGTAGCCACAGTCCTTTTCTCTGATAAGGTTGAGAGCAATTTAACCAGCCACAGAGGCAATGAAATATTAGACAATGAGGCCAGGCTCCTGGTCTTACTTCATCTCTTTCCTCTATTCAAAGCACTGTTGCAAATGTAAAGACCTCGTAAGTCACACTTCACAAAACATCTCACAAAGGTGTCCAACCTGTGGGCCATGGGCCACATGCTGCTGCTGCTGCTGCTGATGATGATTATTATTTTTCTTTTTGGTCGTCAGCTTTCCTTAGTGTTTGTGTATTTCATGTGTGGCCCCAGATAATTTATCCTTGCAATTTGCAGCAGAGAAAAAGAGAAGTTGGACACCCCTCCTTCTAGTATATGTCTTTGAACATATTTGCACATAAATAGTACAAAGTACTAATGTTGCTTCTGGGTAAATAACGAAACAACCCCATCCCCATGAGATTTAAAAAACGATCTTTCTTCCTGGAAAGGCAGTCCAATAGGAGAGGAAAGTGATCTCCCGAGCGGGTTGCTCTGTACCTCTGCGGCTTAAGTGGCCCATTTTGACAGTACTCAGAAAGGAGGCATGGATCCTTACAGTCAATTAAAAGCGATTTAAGCAAGATAATTTTCTTCTTCCAAAATTCTAGAAATTTTCTGTTCAGAAATATTATTTGGAGTTGTCTCCGCAGGATCCCTAGGGCACCTTATGCTGGGCTTTGCAGACTTTCTCTGATGAAGGCTCCTTCCTAACATTTCGAGGCAAATCTCTCAGCAGCCTTTATGGGGTTTCTGCCTGAGCAATAAAATCCTCCTTGTTCTACAGAACAACTGTTTAATTTCGGGCAATCCCTACGGAAAGCGAGATACATTTCCACAAAATGGGAGGTTGGTAATGAACACTTTTATGACCCATATAATCAATTCCCTCTTTCTCAACATCACCTCTTATTTGCTTATCCCAGGCTGAAGTTACCAAGGCCCGTGGCCCCTCCCTCTAGTCCATGAAATAATCAAGCAGCCCAACCAAGCTACACACAGGGCTGTTACCTGTGGCATAAAAATGCTGTGCTGCAAATCAAGCTTCCCTTTTGCTTCAATGAGACGCTAAGTTCTTGAGTTCTCTCCATTTTCTTTTTACTTGTCTCCAGTTCAAGGATTATAAAAGAAAATTAAACACACTCTTTATACAAATAAACTAAACAGATAGCCATGAATTATTCTGAGGTTTATGCTTATACAATGAAATAAATGTCATTTATACAATTTAAATAGAAAAGAATCGTTTAATTTATTAGCATTTTCAACAGCTATTATTTATATAATTTGTATTTTTCCGTTTGTGGGGCAGAAAAATCATTTTTGTTATTATTTCTTTCATGTGATATAATTCTATAACTGGAAAACTGGAAAACCATCATTCAGTTCCTAAAGGGAAACTGTATTCCACATTTTATTTTTTTTTAAGACAGAGTTGTAAGCTATCGCCCTGGGTAGAGGGCCGTGGCATCATAGCTCATATCAACCTTCAACTCTGTGGTTCAAGCGATCCTCTTGCCTCAGGTTTTCTATTTTTAGTAGAGATGAGGGTTTTACTTTCTGGTTAGGCTGGTCTCAAATTTGTGAGCTCAAACAATCCACCTGCCTCGGCCTCCCAGAGTGCCAGACACCGCACCTGGTCTATTCCACAGCATTTGTGATTTTTTTTTCCTTGTTAATTAAAACTTGTATTCAGCCTGATTCTCATTAAAGAAGACACCACTCTCATTAAAGAAGAAATGGGATTGTCTAGATTTCTAATAAATATATCCTCATATCTTTGTGAGTTACTGCCATGGATTGGTAACTTTTAATTCCAATTCATTTTTTAAACTCTTTGACACTTATTTACTTATTTCTTTCTCCTCATTTTGTCTATATGTGATTTGCTTTTTCCTAAAACTCTAAATAATTTGCACACCAATCTTCTCCTTGTTTCCAGAACAAGTGCCTCTTCCCCTCCACTGCTACTCCTGTCACTTTTTAGGAAACACCTTCCAGGGCAATCTCTCCAAGTAACCTAACTGTGAAATCATGACAATACGCTTCCTAATTAACTACGACGTAAGTATGTGCTCATCATTTTTAATTTTTATTTTTTTAGTTTCACAGATGCAGACTCCATAGGTGATATTTACACAATATTTAACTAAAAATTGTTGAGATGTTCCTTCCTAAGTTAATGGCCTTTCCCTTCTTTATACCTCCCTCTCTTCCTCCTTCTACTTTTTCTTTATCTTCACTTTTTTCTCCTTTTTTGTTCTGTACTTCCTCCATAGAAAGTCTCAAATCTATTTCATTGCCTTGTTTTAAGCTACATATTCTGTTAGTGTTATATTGCCAACTTCCAAACGTGGGGCCTTACCTTGAGACTCTGTAAAGTGCAATCTCTCTGTGTCCTGGGAAGAAAGAAGAACGCTGGTTAAACCCTCTCTGCAATGTGGGCCGTGACATTCTTGGAGATGTAGTTGGTAGAGTTGGAAAGAAGATGTCAATGTTGTCTTAAGGAAGAAAGCCATGGATCAACACTGAGGAAAGAATAAAGATTTCAGGTGCAAAGATTAGCGAGAGTTCTAAGATAGGAATGCAGAGGCAGTAATAATGAGTTTGGTGAGCAGAGCTTAAACTGGCACCAAGATATCCTCTTTCCTGGTGTCTAATCATCATGAGCTCTGTCTAGGTTATGTCTAAGCCTCTGAACTCTTGAGTGTAATGAATTTTACTTGCATGATTAATTTAATTAGACCTTTGAGATAGGGAGATTATCCAGGTAAACTGACTAAATCACATAGCATTTTAAAATATATAGTCATCTGCTTCTGGTTCCAGAGGGGAAGTCCAGGGGTCAAAAGCAGAAATGTTTGTTGCTAGCTAGAAGATGATGGAGACCAGATGGCAAGAAAAGCAGGTGACTTCTGGGAACTGAAAGCAGCTCTCAGTTGCCAATAAGCCCGGGGTGTGAATATCGTCCCCTAACTGCAACGAGCTTGATTTGGCCAACACAAGAATAAGGTTGGAAGCACGAGTTTCTACTTAGCCTAAAAAGGAGAATTCAGTCTGGCTGCCACTTTGATTTCAGGCTTATGATACTCTGAGCCGAAAACAAAGCCAAACAGTGCTGGAATTCTGACCTAGAACTGTGAACTAATAAATGGGTATTATGTTAATGGACTAAGGTTGTGAATTTTTATGCAGCATAGAAAACCAATAGATGTAAGTCAGAGAGTAAAAATAGTCAACTCCCAGAGGTAGGCTTTCATGTAATTCTGGCAATATTTGTACTTGGGCAGGATGAACTATTTAAAGAGTTTGGAGGAAATTCAAATACTGAGTTTATCCCTGTTTATTAATGCCCACTTCCTAGACATTTCAATGTGGCTGTAAGGTTACAGTCTTAAACTTTGTGTGTTTTGAAGCTCCTCTCATTCACTTGCTACCCTTCATTGGCAGTACTATAGCCTCCCTGTTCTAGGCAAAATTGTAGACCTACAGAAGTCCTCATCCTAAATTTCTATACATAAGTTATATTACAAAGATGAATTTATGTTGCAAAGGATTACATTTGCTAAAATTTTCATCTTAAGGAAAGGAGATTTTCTTGGCTTAAATCCCCATGTGCCTCTATCCTTCTTGATTTCCGATTATTCAACTTCTCCTGTGCCCATGGGAGACTAGCCCAATAATCACAGTGTCCCCAAATGGGAAAGAGAAGCGTGTCAGAGTCAGAACCAGAGAGAGGGCAATGTGATGAAGTCTTTACCTGCCAGGAAAACCTTTGAAGAAGGAAAGGTATCATGGGCCAAGGAATAGAAACAGATTCCAGAAACTGGAATAGGCAAGAAAAAGATTTTCTTCTTAGAACTTCCTAGGATTATGGTCTTGATGATAAACTTGATTTAATACCAGTGAGATTCATTTTGTTTGTTTGGTTTTTGAGACAGAGCCTCAAGCTGTCACCCTTGATACAGTGCCATGGCATCACAGCTCACAGCAACCTCCAATTCCAGGGCTCAAGCGAGTCCCCAGCCTCTGGCTCCCAAGTAGTTGGGACTATAGGGCCCGCCATAACGCCTGGCCATTTTTTGGTTGCAGCCACCATTGTTGTTTGGCGGGCCCGGGCTGGATTCAAACCCGCCAGCTCAGGTGTACGTGGCTGGCACATTAGCCCACTGAACCACAGGCACCGAGCCCAGTGAGATTCATTTTGGACAAGTTACTTCCACAAATAATAATTAAAAAATTTTATTGTTTTAAGATTTAAGGTGTTACCATGGCAATAGGAAATAAAAACATACATTTTAATTTCATTTTCGTCCTCTAGGTTAATAGCATCACCAACTGCTTAATCATCCCAGCTACAAATCTGAGCATCATCTCCAACTCTTTCCTTTCTCACCTACCTTGTATAACACATGGACAAGCCCAAAGGATATTCTACCACATCACTCACATCCATTCCTAAATTTTTCATTCTAGAGTTATATAGTATTAGTGTTTCTGAAGAAAAGTTTTTATTTTTAGTTTTTTAACCAATATTGATATATTAAAACCATCATCAACTGAAATAACCTTAATCACACATCTGCTTCTGGACATCAAATAAATAACCAATCGGCAGAAAGTGGCATTAATATCCTCTCCACAAACATCTTAATTCAGCTAAAAGTTTATCTCATAAATAATTGCTGTTGGCTTCTATAAGTTACACTGTTTTATTTTATTAATGTAGGCTACTGATAAAAACATTGAACTGTTTCAGATAAAGCCAAGAATTAATTTCCTATTAATTTACCCGAATCTATTGAAATTCCCAATAATTGACTATTCTGACAGATAAAATTTTCTTTCTTTCTAATATGTCTGAATATAACATTTAGTTTAACAACTTTGGTACATATATGACTGTAAATGTTTTTTGCCAGGCTCCCCAAGTCTAGTCTCTGTTTTCACAACCATTTAGAGCACAGATAGAAAAGCAAAGTTTCTCATCAGCCACTTATGTTACTCCTGTGCTCAAAACTCTTCACTAATATGAGGAAATCAAGTCATTTTCTCGTCATCTATCCAAATTGTAATAAGACTTTATAAAAAATAAAGTGCAAATCATGCTTTATTTCTGTCTTGAAAGGCTTATAATTACTCAGATTTGTATGATAACTTCTTCCTTTTCTTTTTTTTATTTATTGTTGAAGATTCATTGAGGGTACAACTGTTTGCATTTGTTAGGTAAAGACCCTCTTACAATTGTGTTTTGCCCCCAAAAGGTGTGACACACACCAAGACCCCA
>CAUYON010038974.1:0-14843 GCA_963573935.1 Arctocebus calabarensis | reverse complement strand
ACTGAGATTGCAGAAAAAATAAAAAAGCTTTCACAAAAAAAAAAAGCCCTGAACCAGATGGCTTCACATCAAAATTCTATCATACCTTCAAAGATGAGCTTGTACCTGTGCTGCAGAACGAGAACTTATTCCAAAGAGAAGAAAGGAACCTTCCCCAACACATTCTACGAAGCAAACATCATTTTGATTCAAAAAGGAGAACTAAAGACTGATTTCACTAATGAATATTGATGCAAAAATTCTCAAAAAATCTTAGTTAATAGGTTGCAGGCACTCATTGAAAAAATTAAACATCATGATCAAGTAGGCTTCATCCAAAGGATATAGGGTTGGTTTAACATATGCAAATCCATAATGTAATTCACCATCTCAATAGTAGCAAAAGCCAAGACCATATTATCTTCTCAGTTGATACAGAAAAATTATATGACAAATTCAGCATCCTTTTCTAATAAGAACATTTATGAAAATAGACAAAGGTGGCACATTTCTTAAGCTGATTGAAGCCATCTATGACAAACCCATAACTAACATCATACTGAATGGTGTAAAACTGAAAGCTTTTTCACTTAGAACTAGAACCAGACAAGGATGTCCACTATCACCACTATTATTAAACCTTGTGCTGGAAGCTCTAGCTAATGCAATCAGGCAAGAGAAGGATATCAAAAGGCATTCGAATGGGAGCAGAGGAAGTCAAAGTCTTCCTCTTTGCTGATGATATGAGCTTATATTTAGAAAACTCAACAGACTCAACTACAAAACTCCTGGAAGTCATTGGGAAATACAGTACTATCTCAGGGCATAAAATCAATGTCCACAAATCAGTAGTCTTATGCCAATAAAAATGAAATGATACACCAAACAAAATGAAATACTTAGGAATATACATTTAAAAAAAGAGGTTCTCTCTTTTCAAAGGAACTGTGAAACCCTAAGAAAAGAATTTGCAGAAGACACTAACAAATGAAAGAACTTACCATGCTCTTGGCTGGGTAACCTAATTCTTTGTAGCCTCAATGAATCCCCCAAATTAAAAAAAGAAACAGCAAAGGTCAACAGAAACATGCATAATGGAAAATCAGCATTGGGTAACAGAATTGAGCTAGTTTAGATCTGTCTTTAAATTCATAACATGGCCTTTGAAAAGTATCTTTTTAGTATCAGTTTGAAGTGGTTTATGCAAATAAAAAATTTCCAAAAAATATAACATTTTTTACTTTTGAAGCTGAATGTTTATTTATTGTGTAAATGAATTCTGAACAATTAATTTGTCTGTTCAATATCATTACCACCTTATTAAAGATTGATCTTATAGAATACACAGACACAATACAAATTTAGTAAAATAGAAAATAACATTTTGTTACAAGGAAAAATAATATATATATAATTTCTGAAACCTAATAAAAATCCTTTTCTGCAGCTTTTTTCTTTTGGTATCACCTATATTTTTATTACCATGTTACCATATGAAGTTCATTAATGGCATATTATCACATGAAGTTGATTAATGATTAAGATAAAATAACCCAATATTTAAGATAGAAGGAGTAATCTCTACCATTTCATTAAGGGGATGTGTTATGTAAAATTGTCATGGAAATAGTGTGTTTTATTACAAATGTTTCTTATTAAAACAAGGAGTCATTTCAAAATGTCCTCAAATGTAAATACTTAAAATTACCCTAAATAATTAAACATTTTTCCTGAAGTTCATGAAAGTTTCCATATTCCTTGATAATATTCAACACATTTCACTATTTTGCCACTCTGGCATGGCTTTTCTGGATTACAATTTTCCTGAATATTTCTCTACATTTCATACTAAACATTTTGGTCAAAGTCACAATCAGAGCCATGCTATGTGCTCTAACAAAATGCTTCTCAATCTGTAATGTGCATTTGAATCACTTAGGAATCTTATTGTGCAAATTTTGATTCAGTTGATCTTAGTTAGGGATGAGAATCTGCATTTCTGCAAGTGCTCAGGTGATGCCAGAGCTGCTTCTGCACAGAGCACACTTTGGTAGAAATGCTGTCAAACTTTCTAAAAGTTTCAAACCTAGTGCCCATTTCTCGGAAATATGTTCATTGAAATAGTCCCTAAACAAATGGAGCATCTAGCTTCATTCAATTACACACTAAACACACAACATCACTTAAAGAAGGACAGAAACACAATGTTTTTGTCTTTTTATGAACATTAATACATTAGCACCTTCTAGAAATGCTGACCCACAGCAAATTCCTGTGAATGATTCTGCCTTTGGAATAGTATATGCATGACGCAGGGAAAAAATCTGCTAAGCATTACACAGGAATCTTATCAAACCTTCATCCAAGACAAAATAAGAAAATAAAGCCATGAGTTGTGGAAAAGGAGAACCAGATATAAAACCTGAGAAATTATGGAAAAAGTCCATGTTTTCTCTTATTTGTTTTCAGGAACTGAGAATTGATAACATGAAAGTAAAAGTGAAGAACTGATATGTGATGTTGGATTTGAGAGCTTGGCTACAATTGTATTTGTCACTTCTCAATTTACCACATTATCATATGTCAAAGATGAACAGCCTTCGTAGCTGTGAGCCAGAACTTATGACCTGAGATAAGTGAAGGTAGAATACCAGTTTCCATATACATGCACACAATTTCCCTTCATTTGTTTTCTTTCTGAATATTACTTTACATTTCCTCCCTATTTTCCCAAAATTTACTTCTGGGAAAGTTAAATGGAGCATTTATGTCTCTGGGAAAGTAGCACTAATGGCATTTTGAAATATTTCTTAGATACAATTACCTTTTCTCCTCTGCCACCTGCAATCAGTTACACCTCTACTGCTATGTGTAATAACTGTGCTTTCTTCAGTTTTTAATTAAGTTGCTAAGAGAGATTTAATCTCAATCCACTTAAAAAACCTCAGGTAGAAACTCAGTGTCCTAGTTTACACCTATAAAATAACCTAGATTAAGAAAATACCAGCTATTTCTCTTAGGTTTTATATTTTATGTGCCACTTATTTGTGTAACTACCAGTAGGAGACAGGGCCCAGGATAAAGAAGACAAGAGATAACTGAAGAATAAACAAATAAGCACTGCAGGATGTTTGCTATTTTGCCAAGCTTCTCTTTAATTTTCCCTAAGATGGAATAGTTATAAAAATTTTGAAGAATTTGTCCACTAGGCCTGAAATTTGTTTTAATTGACAAAACAACACAAATAAATAGAAATAAATTACAAATTGAAAAATGCAGAAGATGGAAAAAGTTGATAAGGTTAAGATTTTTTTAATGGCAATGCAAAATTTCACTTATTCTACCTTTAAGGTATTAAATTTTAACTTTGATGAAAATAAAATAAGAAAATGAAAAGTTAATATTTAGGAGGTAAATTCATTCTGAATATTTCAGGAAATGTTTCTAAAACTAAAAATAAACCTAACAGTAGCACAAAAAAGTAAACTACACAAAGCTCGTGTTAATATCTAAATATTGTGACTTTTCAAAAGAACCTCTCTAAATGGTTGAAATTTTGATTTCATAACATTAAAAAAAGGAAAAGATGAATATCTTAGCACCTATGTAATATTAGTATTCAACAGTAAGATTCTCTATCTACTTCTCTAAAGTACCAAAAACTAAGGGCGTAATTTATGATCCTAATAAAACTCAGCCATTAAATTGTTTAAATTACTGAAAGGGAACAGTAAAGTAATATGCACTTTTTTTTAAACATGAAGAGTTTGTTACTCTGAAATTAATATCTTCTATATAGCACTTTAACATCTTGTTCTGTGTACAATGCTCTACTGAGGAATAAAAATCCCAGATAGCATTTAAAATCCATCTTTTTGGCTTAGGTTCTCAGCAATATAGTTCCATAGGCTACAATTCTGGACCTGTTTCTTCAAGATATTTTTCAATGTGAGTTTTAGGACACTGTCATTTTGAAATATAAATCCTTTTGCAAGTTTTCTACTTGGAAAAATAACTTTTCACAATAGTATCCCATTATATTGTTCACTATCTATTATGGCATCTGTGAAGCTGCCAGGAAAATAAATTTTTACCAGAGGTTCAGTTCCTTAAAGAAAGTCAAAATATTGCCCCCTTTCCCCTCACCCTCCAAAAATCTTCTTGCTGGCTGACATTTAGAGCATCCATGTGATGGCTTGTATCTTTTCAGTCAATCCAGGGAGAGCATGACAGAAAGAAACTATTTTTCCACATGTAAATTAATAAATTCCTACAGTATGTGGCTCATCTTTCTCATAGACACAACCTGCATGAGTAGAAATTCTATTGAATGTGCACTTTTCATAAATATTCCTAATTCAGGTGAGGTTTCCACAGGGTTGTCCTTGGCTCAGATAGGCAAATAACAAACACCCAATTTGTTCTGGGTCCCATTTCTCAGCCCCTGAACCGGGAAGTCATCATATGAATAGATTCCATTTCAGCAATGTCTTTTTTGTGCGTTCCTGCTTCTGATCTAAGAACCTACAGAAAATAATGTATTTTTAAACTCACAACAAAAGGCTTTACTTGATAATGATGTGGCTAATATTTATTGAATGATGCTCATTTATCAGGTTTTAAGCCCTTTAGATTTATTGACTAACTCAGTCTTCTGCTCAATCTCATGAATGATGCTTATTATTCCCATTTTACAGGTAGGGAAATAGAGATCCAGAGATCTCTTGTCCAAAGTTGCAGTTATTATTTTTGTGAAGTCAGCATTTAAACTTGGACATTTTAGCTTCAGGATCTTCATAATTACCCACTACCATCTACCGCCTGTGAGACCTTGACAGAAGAGAATCTCTTTTTTCTGATATTACTTATTCCTCTTACTAGTTCACATTGCCCCTGTCTGGTTCTTTTTACTTAATATCCTTAGTATGATCTCCCAAATGCTGCTTGAGGTTATTTTTATTTTCTTTTTAACACTTTCTTCCTTTTCCTTGAAAGGTTCTTTTTTTTTTTTTTGCAGTTTTTGGTAGGGGCTGAGTTTGAACCCGCCACATCTGGCATATGGGGCCGGCACCCTACTTCTTTGAGCCACAGGTGCCGCACGAAAGGTTCTTTTTTTTTCCTTTTTGTAATATTCAGATTAATATGAGGGTACAAATTAGTTACATTATTTGTGTTTCTAAGATAAAGTTCAAGTTGTACTTGAGTTCTTTATCCAATGTGTTTATCAGATAAGAGTTCACCAATCTGCCTCTCTCTTCCTGCTCCTTTTTCCCCTTTCTCCCTTCCCTCAACTTGAATACACTTGGGTTTTTCTCTTATATGGACATATAGTCATTATTCTTCTGGTTTTGTATTAGTATAGAGTATACTTACTGGATAATTGCATTTTCATTCTTGGGATACTTTGCTAAGAAGAATGCTTTTCAACTCAATTCAGGTAAATACAAAAGATGTAAAGTATCTCTTTTTATGGCTAAACAGTATTCCATGATATACATATACCACAGTTTGTTAATCCATGCATGGGTTGATGGGCACTTGCTTCTGTGTCTTGGCAATCATGAATTAAGCTGCAATAAACATTCTAAGTGCAAATGTCCTCGTGATAAAATGATTTATTTTCTACCTTGCAAGGTTGTTCAGATTACTGGGGAGAGAAGTCAGATTTGGACTCTGTGGAACATTTCATCATCAATAATTTAAATAAAGACTCAGAAGTCACATTATTTAAATGTCTTTGTCTTAAAACAAAGATTGGAAACATAGCTAATATTTGGAACATTAAAATATGATATTTTAAAGCTGTAATGATGACAGAAAACACATAATTAACAAAGAATAATGTAAGCCTTCAATTACAACAAAAAACATATTATTTATTTTAGCACTCAGCATCACATTTTCTATAAAAATGTGCACATTTTTATATACAGTATTGATTTTTAATTACTAAGAAAGATATTGTTATCTCTTTCTTGAGAACACTTTTATAGTTGAAGGAGTTCAGAATATACTACCACAAAACAGGCCAATTTTAAAGAAAAATTATTTTGAGCTAAAGGCAATTAAGAGGAAACAGATGTAGGAAGAACTCTCTGTCTTCCACTCTTTCTGCCTAAAAGTAGGGCATGAATTTCCCTTTGTGAAGGTATCCCACTCTTTCTCTCATACTAGGAAATGGGGAATGATTCCAACTTGAGGCAATACATCACTGGAGAGGACACTTATTTGAGTCTGAATAACCAATCTTATTAAAATAACCCTTTATCTCCCATTAGTTTTCCTGATATACATATTTACTTTCTCACTATTTATCATCCCTATAAACCCAGATTCCTTTTCTTTGTCTTGTCAATTTGCCAAAATTCAGCACCCTTTCTTAAAAATATTTAATCTCTCAATGCTAACCAATTCTTCAGATATTTACCTCATTTCTATGAAGATTCTATGTTCCTGCAAAATAAATATTTTTCCTGTTAATGTCTTTTGTCACTTTAGTTTGAAGACTCCTGTTACTTAACATAATAGGTAAAGCAAATGATTTTTCTTCTCTACAGAGTATTTAGTACTATTTAAAAAAAAATCAACAAATATTTCTCATTCCAAAGAAGGAAAATAAAGAGGATAGATCCTATGAATTATATTGTAAATCAATGAATTGAGCAAGATTTGCTTGGGGAAGATAATCTGTAAAAGAAAGATTATGAACAGTAAAATATCGGAACATTTCACAACCAAAGAAGTATTAAGACATTAGGTCCTGCAGAATTTTAAAAGAAATCAATGTATAAAAAAGATTTGCTAACAATTAGATCAGTGTAACAAGGACACAGATAGTCTTATGAGGGAATAAACTTACTGTAGATAAATTCAAGCACAGTGTCTTATTCTTTAAGATGGTCTTGTGGGGGTGTCCAACCTGTAACCTGCTGGCTGCATGCACATTACCTGAGGACTGCTTTGCTTGTCTGTGATGTCAGGTATTAAGAAAAGTATGCACACACCTTTTCTTTTGCTCGTCAGCTTTCTTTAGTATTTGTGTGTTTAATGTGTGGCCTGCAATTCAATATGTGACCCAAAACAACTCTTTTTTCTTCCAGTGTGCGGCAGAAAAAAGGTTAGACACCCTTGGTAGAACCAACTCCTTTGTTGCTTTAAAAATGAAGAAAGTATGTGAATAACTATAGGCCCATACAAGAGAAAAACAGTTTAATTCAAGTGGGAGGTAGAGGAGAAAGGAAGGGAGACAGGGGAGGAAGCAGGAGGATTGGTGTGCTTCTACCTAACAGGCACAGTGAAAGGGTATATGACACACCTCCCGGGAGAAAGGCTCAACTACAACTCACAACTACCTAGCAAACAATGTGACATAATCATTTGTACACTCATTAATCTGAAAGCTTATTTTATTTTTTTGTTGTTGAGGGTACAAAGTATTAAGTTACAATGTTTGCATTTGTTAGATAAAGTCCATCTTATACTTGTGCCCTGTCCCAAGAGTTGTGCCATATACTCTAACATTGTACCTATTAAGTGGGAAGACCCCCAACCTTCTCCATCCTCTCATTTCCCAGCTCACTTGTTCCCCCCTCCACCCCCTTGAACTGATTCGAGTTTTTCTCTTATATGAATATGTATTAGATCATCTATTGGCTTCAGATTAGAACTGAATACATTGGATTCTTGCTTCTCCCATTCTTGTGATACTTACGAAGTAGAATGTGTTCCAACTCAATCCATGTTAATACAAGATGTAAAGTCTCCACCTCTTTTATACTACAGCTTGTTAATCTACTGCTGGGTTTGTGGGCATTTAGGTTGTTTCTACATTTTGGAAATTGTAAATTAAGGTTCAATAAGCAGTCCAGTGCAAATGTTCTATGATAAAATTATTATTTTTTTCTTCTGGGTAAATGCCTAGTGATGGAATTGCAGGATCAAATGGGAGCGCTAATTTGAGTTCTTTGAGAATTCTCCAGACTTCCTTCCAAAAAGGTTGTAATAGTTTGCAGTCCCCCAACAGTATCAAAGTGTTCCCTTTTCTTCACAACTGTGCCAGCATCTGCTGCTTTGGGACTGTGTGAGGTGGGTTATTCTCGCTGGGCTTAGGCATATCTCAGGGTGGTTCCGATTTGCACTTCCCTAATGATCAGGGATGCTGACCATTTTTTCAAATGTTTGTTAGCCATTCATATGTCTTCCTCAGAGAAAGTTCTGTTCATATTTCTTGCCCAGTGATAGATGGGATTATTTGTTCCTTTTTTGTTGATTAATTGATGTTCTCTACAGATTCTAGTTATCAATGCTTTGCCAGATTCACACCCTGTAAATATCTTTTCCTATGTTGAAGACTGTCTTTTTGCTTTACTTGGTATATCCTTTCGTATGCATAAGCTTTTCAGCTTAACTACGTCCCATTTGTTTATTTTTGTTGTTCTGATAGTTGCTAAAGTCTTCTTCATAAAATATTTCCCCAGTCCAACATCATCAAGAGTTTTCCCCCACACTTTTTTTCTAAGATTTTTATTGCTTCATGTCTTAGATTTAAATCTTTTATCCATCTTGAGTCCATTTTTGAAAGTGGCGAAAAGGTGTGGGTTGACTTTTAGTCTTTTACGTGTGGTTATCCAGTCCTCCCAGCACCATTTGTTGTACAGGGATTCTTTTCTCCACTGTATGCTTTTGTTTGGTTTATTAAAGATCAGATGGAAAGTAGAGACTACTTTTATCTCTTGGTTTCCTATTCTGTTGCATATGTCTACATCTATTTTGTGCAAATACAATGCTGTTTTGATGACTGTGGATTTGCGATATAACCTTGAAGTCTGAGAGAGTGATTCCTCTGACTTTGTTTTTATTACTAAGACTAGTCTTAGCTTTATGGAGTATTTTCTGGTTCCATATAAAAATAAGTACTATTTTTTCCAGTTCTTCAAAACATGATGTTGGTATTTTAATGAGGATTGCACTGAATTTGTAGATTGTTTTGGGTAGAATAGACATTTTAACAATGTTGATTCTTCCCAACCAAGAGCATGGTCTGTTCTTCCCTTTGTTAGTGTCTTCTGCAAATTCTTTTCTTAGGGTTTCATAATTCTCTTTATAAAGTTCCTTCACCTCTTTCGCTAGGTATGTTCCTAAGTATTTGAAGCTACTAGGAAGGGAATTGTGTCCTTGATTTGCTTCTCAGCTTGGCTGTTATTGATGTATACAAAGGCTACTGATTTGTCAGTATTGATTTTATATTCTGAGGCATTACTATATTTCCTGATGACTTCTAGTTTTGTAGCTAAGTCTCTGTGGTTTTTCTAAGTATAAGATCATATCATCGGCAAAGAGGGAGAGTTTGACTTCCTCTGCCCCCATTTGGATGCCCCTTAAATCCTTCTCTTGCCTGATTGCATTGGCTAGAATTTCCATTACAATGTTGAATAATAGTGGTAACAGTGTACATTCCTTGTCTGATTCCGGTCCTAAGTGAAAAAGTTTTCATTTTTTGACCATTCATTATGTTATCTGTGGGTTTATCATAGATGGCTTCAATTAGCTTAAGAAATGTGCCACCTGATGCCTATTTTCATTAGTGTTCTTATTAGAAAAGGATGCTGAATTTTGTCAAGTGCTTTTTTCTGCATCTATTGAGAGTATAGTGTGGTCTTTGTTTTTGCTACTATTGATATGGTGAATCACATTATGGATTTGCGTATGTTAAACCAACCTTGCATCCCTTGGATGAAGCCTATTTGATCATGATGAATATTTTTTAATGTGTAGCTGCTATCTATTAGGGAAGATTTTGTTGAGTATTTTTGTATCAATAATTACTTTAATTCTTTCCAGCAGCAGGATTCTAAGTGCCTCTATTTTTTTGTTGTATCCTTTGATTTTCATGTTGCTTGCCCTTCTTTTCTTTCATCATTCTTACCATTTCCTACAGACAACATATTTTTGTAAAACAATTTAACTATTCATTCCAAAGTAGGCTTTCATTTTCAAATAGCAAAAATATGCATTTCTTCCTCAGTTGGCCAATAATAATGATAATTCACTTTATGCCTTTCTTTGTCCATAGAGAAATATTCATTTCTAATTTTGATTTTTATCTTCTTTTACATTGATAAATTCTGGAAATTTAATGCACTTTATTTTGAATTAGAATGCTTGATAAGTTCAAGGCAGAAAATAGGTATGTGTGGTATAACTTGATGACATAAATATTACAAAATGACTCTGTGAGTCCCATAATATGAAAATTTAGAGAATTAAACTTCAAAAACATATTTTTTGGGGCGACGCCTGTGGCTCAGTGGGTAGGGTGCTGGCCCCATATACCAAGGGTGGCGGGTTCAAACCCAACCCCGGCCAAACTGCAAAACAAAAAAGTAGCTGGGCATTGTGGTGGGCAGGGATGACATCTTAATCATTTCAGATTACTAGTGGCTAGCAATATATATATATATATATATATATACATACATATATGTATACTCATCATTAAATATTAAAAAATGAATTCAGTAAGTTATTTAGTATGTAATTAATTTACAACTTTGGGAGGTGGATAGATTCCTTGAAAAGAAAAAAGAGAAATGACTCCATAAAAATCGTACCCATACACTAAGTGATGAAATCACTTATGTTTAGATATAACTCAGAGTAAATAATAGTTTGAAAATGGGAATTCCAGCTAAGTAATGAACCTATAATAATTTAAATTTGTAACGAGCTAATTGTTTGCAACTGCTCTGCAGAAACAATGTGTTACTGAAGGGAAGATAGTTGACAAGAAATCTATAAAATGAATGCCCAAAGAGCAATAATATGTTTACATTTTAATCACCAGTAGATCAAGAAAACTCTGGAATTCATGGCCTTGAGTTCTTACAGTAGAGATGTATGCCTTAAACCAGTGATGTTCAATTTGATAGCTACTAGCCACATGTGGCTAAATTAAATTTAAAGCTAATTAAATGTAGTTTAAATGAAATAAAATTAAAGATTTAGCTCTTCAGTCTCACTGGCTATATTTCAAATGATCAATAGTCACGTGTACCTAATGTCAAGTGTAATAGGCAGACAGAATATTTTCATTACCACAGAAAGTTTTATTGCACAGTGCTACCTTAGATCAAATATTCAAAATTACTTATATTAGTATCACAATTTTGAATAATAAAATTATTACAGCCACATTTGAGAAGAATAAAAAAAGCCTCTTTATTTTCATAATAAATTTAAAGAAACTGATTAATAGTATATTAATACAATTTAAGTACTTAGATTCTATAAAAGTCCCAATTGCTACTATATATTGTTTTGGTCTCATTTACGCACTGCTTTTTCTCCCTGTAACAATTTGTTTATATGTATTTAGAGGTAAATAATTTTAAGTTTCAGGAAACTTCTTTTTAAAAGAATTCTGATGCCATTAAAGGCTTCTAGGACTCCTACTTCTTTCTTAGAATGAATAGTATGATTTAAGACTTGCTCAACTCCAAGTACATTTCTGTCATACATTGCTATAACACTATGTAAAATCACTTGTTATAGTATGTAAGAAACATGTACTGTATACATTGAACAAAGATGAAATGTTTGATTGAAATCTACTAATTAAAAAAATATTGCAACAGGTCTTACATCTTTATAACAAAAGCCATTGAAATTATTGTATGATACCCCTTACTATAATTGTCCTCAGGAACTGAAATTGTAATTGTCTTTTAGCTCTCTATGAAGTAAGCTTTTGAGATGGAGATAATGTGCTAATCAGATGATATAAATAATATAGTTTGCATTTATTTTTCAAGAATTAATGATGAATCCTGTTTTATAGATAAACCTCTTTTAAGATTGCTTAGTAGTTTAATTCCTAAGGAATTCATGCGGATTCTCTGAATGTTCTGGCCATATGAAAGTGATACAGTCTCTTGAAGCCTCATCTGGGCATCCTGTAGCTTAAGTATATAAAAATACACCATTTATTGAACACAGCTTATGCACCAACTACCATCCATAGCTGGAAGAAAATACTGATTTTCTTATGTGTACAACATTATCCTGCCTGGTAAAGACTGCATCGTAACTTAGAAGGGTGGCGTTCCTAGTTATGGTGAGGATAGAAATCCCAAATCATTTGTTATCAGAGAAATGAAAGAAGAAACATCCTTTAATCTGCAGAAGAGCTTCAGAATGTTAATATTCTTTCCGTTGAAAAGACACACATAAGAACTTTTCAAATGCGTTTCTTTGTGATTTAATACAGCTTATTAAAACCAGGATTTGTGACTGACTCTTGAATAAAGAAATGCATGTTGTTTCATGAAGATGGTCATTTATCTTTAGTTGTAAGAAGTCTACTTATAATTTGAAGTTTTAATTTAATTAGTGTCACATAGTTGAAGGCTGCCTTGTGTCAACTGTTGTAATGACATGCTATCTGCTCCTTCTGCAGAGCAGGTTGCTAACAAGATTTCAACTGGAACAAAATGATAATGAGAAGAACAATGCAAGTGTTAATTACCTATGCAATTAAGTGTCTTATTTGTGCACTAGTGTAACATTCTACTGTACTTACATCTTTAGTAATTATTAATCTTCAGATGAAAATACCGATTGGCATTATTTGTAGTTCCACAGCTAAATTATGGCACGAAGTAACCACAGGTTTTATCAGATGTGTCTATATAGCTTTAATCTAGCCTAGCTATTTTTTATAAAGCAATCCACTCATTTAAGCTCTTTGTATCAATATGTGTTATAATAATAAAGATCTGTCATACACCATACATTGAATTTGGGCGTGGCTATATACAACAGAGAAAAAAAATTTTTTTCAACACATCTTTTGAAATCCTTCTGTGTCATTTTATGTTATTAAAGAGTGCCCTTGGCCAGGCACAGTGGCTCATGTCTATAATCCTAGCACTCTGGGAGGCCAAGGTGGGTGGATTGCTTGAGTTCACTAGTTCAAGACCAGCCTAAGCAAGAGCAAGACCCTGTCTCTATTAAAAATAGAAAAACTGAGGCAAGAGGATTGCTTGAGCCCGAGAGTTGGAGGTTGCTATGAGCTTTGATAACACCATGGCACTCTACCCAGGGCACTAGCTTGAGACTCTATCTTAAATAAAATTTTTTTTTTAATTTTAAAAAACTCCCTTAGGAAATAAAATACTATAAGTTTTAAAATACAATATGCTTAAAAATTAAAACATAATCATAATTATCTTTGAATGTCCGATGTCTAAATGATGATTCCATGTTCCTTGAAACCAACTTTTTCTTTCTTTCTTTCTTTCTTTCTTTCTTTCTTTCTTTCTTTCTTTCTTTCTTTCTTTTTTTTTTGCAAATTCTAACAATGTGTACTGCATACAGATAGTGCTCAGTAAATGCTAGCTTACTAAGGTACTTTTAAAGATGATTGACTCTACTCATCTGAAATGGCTGGATGTTCATTGGATGGATTACAGGTTATTTTAATTTAGAAAATAAAATGCATTATTCAGACTCAGATTCAAATTAAAATTTTTAAAAGTCTATACTTTTGGGGTACCTACTATGTAACATACAGCTCTCTAGGCATTTTTCTAAAACTTGCTTAATTCATTCATCACAAGGTAGTTTCTATCCTTTTCAAACTTAAAGAGAAATATCTAACAATGGATTTTGGAAAAAAGAACTATAGAAGATCATTAAATTTTTAAATATATACTGACACATATAGAAATGTAGTTTAAAACTATGGTACGGATCTGCAAAAATGACTAACCCAGGTGGTGTTTGTTATTTGTTTAGCACAAAGTAAAGATTTTAGTTACAAAGTAAAGATTAAAGCTAAAAATCAATTTATGCTGAACGATTACAACACATTCTATGTCATAACCTTGCAGCCAATAGTTTTAAAAAATGATATAGATATTATACAATTAAAAAATTACCCAAACACAAAATTACTCATGTTGATATAAGGAAGGGATATTTAATGTAAATTCCTTTCTATTAAAATAAAGTATTAGATTTATTTTTGCTATGCATTCATGCAGTAAAGCTTTCAGTGAATTCTCTTCAGGAAGAGTACATACCTATCATTTCCACATTATGAGCTTGATTCATATGGCATGCATTGAGCACATTGAACTGCATTAGAGATATGGGACTCATAAGAATATATTTACATTGTACTACTTTGAAATGCTAGCTGTATCTTTAAAAAAGAGAGACTATATATTTTTTGACTATTACTATGTAACATTCAACATACTAGCCACTTTTCTAGAACTTGCTTAATTTATTCATCTCAAGTTAGCGAGATGAATAAATCTCAAGTTAACCCATCCTTTTCAATATTTAAAAGAGAAAACTGATGCTTAGAATAGTTTAAAAAATACTGCTTCCCGTCTTCTACAGGTTGCCAGCCAGTTCTCCCAGCACCATTTGTTAAATACGAAGTTTTTTCCCCACTGAATGTTTTTTTTTTCCCACAGAACTTTATACTTAAAAAGGGTTAAAATGGGGCAGCCCCTTAATCCAGTGAGAGTCTATCTTAGTTAATGGTGAAAAGGGTGGGTCCAGTTTCAGTCTTCTACAGGGGCACCAACCAGTTCACCCAGCACCATTTGTTAAGTAGGGAATCTTTTCCCCACTGAATGTTATTTATTTATTTATTTATTTTTATTAAATTATAGCTGTGTACATTAATGCAATCAAGGGGTACAATGTGCTGATTTCATATACAATCTGAAATGTTTTCATCAAACTGATTAACATAGCCTTCACGGCATTTTCTTTGTTACTGTATGAAGACATTTGTATTCTGCATTTAGTAAGTTTCGCCTGTACCCTTCTAAGATGCACCATAGGTGTGG
>CAUYON010038973.1:0-12099 GCA_963573935.1 Arctocebus calabarensis | reverse complement strand
TTTCTCTTTTGTCTTGTGATTTTTTTTGAGGTGAAATTCAAGTTTTTGTGTGAGTAGTACTATTATACCTATCTTGAGTGTCTTGCTTGTACTGTATCACATCATACCTTTGTTTAATTCTTAATAAACTGTTCACTTGTTAAAAAAAAATACTAGAAGAAAGTATAGAGAAAGTCTTGAAGGAATTGGCCTGGGCGAATATTTTATGAGGAGGACTCCCCAGGCAATTGAAGCAGCATCAAAAATACACTACTGGGACCTGATCAGACTAAAAAGTTTCGGCACAGCCAAGAACACAGTAAGTATAGCAAGCAGACATCCCTCAGAATGAGAGAAAATATTTGCAAGTTATGCCTCCAACAAAGGTTTAATAACCAGAATCCAAGGAGAACTCAAATATATTAGCAAGAAAAGAACAAGTGATCCCATCTCAGAGTGAGGAAGGAACTTGAAGAGAAACTTCTCTGAAGAAGACAGGTGCATGGCCTACAGACACATGAAAAAATGCTCATCATCCTTAATCATCAGAGAAATGCAAATCAAAACTACGTTGAGATATCATCTGATTCCAGTAAGATTAGCCAACATCACAAAATCCCAAAACCAGAGATGTTACCGTGGATGTGGAGAAAAGGGAACACTTCTACATCGCTGGTAGGAATGCAAACTAGTATGTTTCTTTAGGAAAGAAGTTTGGAGACTATTTAGAGATCTAAAATTAGAATTGCCATTCAATCCTATAATTCCTCTCCTACGTATATATCCAGAAGACCAAAAATCACATTATAACAAAGAGGTTTGTATCAGAATGTTTATGGCAGCACAATTCATAATTGGTAAGTCATGGGAAAAGCCCAAGTGCTCATTGACCCATGAATGGATTAATAAATTGTGGTATATGTACACCATGGAATATTATGCAGCCTTAAAGAAAGATGGAGACTTTACCTCTTTGATGTTTACATGAATGGAGCTGGAAAATATTCTTCTTAGCAAAGTATCTCAAGAATGGAAGCCCTATAGTAGGGCTGAGTACATTGGATACCTATAGTAGGGCTGAGTACATTGGATACCTATAGTAGGGCTGAGTACTTTGGATACTTTTTCTTCCATCCTTGAGATACTTTGCTAAGAAGAATATTTTCCAGCTCCATCCATGTAAACGAAAGCTATAACCTAATCACAGCACAAGAATATGGGGAAAGGGGCAAGGGAGGGGAGGAGGGAGAATGGGTGGAGGGAGGGTAATTGGTGGGTCCACACTTACAGTGCATCTTAGAAAGATATAGGTGAAACTTACTAAATGTAGAATATAAATGGTTGAACACAATAACTAAGAAATTGCCATGAAGGGTATGTTAACCAGTTTGATGAAAATATTTCAAATTGTATATAACCCTAGCACATTGTACCCCATGATTCCATTATTGTACAGAGCTATGATTTGATTAAATAAATAAGCATCCAGTAGGGAAAAAAAAAAAACTAGCCAGGCACCTGTAATCCCAGCTACTCAGGAGGCTGAGGCAAGAGGATCACTTGAGCCCAAGAGTTTAATGTTGCTGTGAGCTATGATGCCATGGCTCTCTACTCAGGGCAATAGAGAAGAAAGGAGAGAGAGAGAGAGAGAAACGAAAAATCACTGTCCCACTGTCAAGAGGGGCTTGCTTCCAACTGAGCCTTCAGCCACATACCTTCAACCCTGGAAATCTCTTTCCTTTCATGCCTTCATTTGTTTGAGCAGTTGTAAATCAGACCCTTTAATGAAATATATGCATATAGTACTCAAAAAAAAAAAAAAAGCATCCAGGAGAAAATACCCCATTACCTATAGGAAAACATCAGTTTGAATAACAAACAGCACATTTTTTTTTACCTGAAGCAATGGAGTCTAGAAGGAAGTGACACAGTTTTCAACAGCTAGAGGAAAAGAACTGTCAACTGCTAATTCTGTATGTGATGAAACTACCCTTTAGGAATGAAGGGGATGAAGAAAGCCTTAAAAAATGTGTTGTTGACAGATCTATCCTTAAAGATTACTGAAAGGAAGTTCCTCAAACATAAAGGAAATGATTTAAAAGGGGGAATTTTCAAGCACTAGAAATGAGAAGAGAATAGTGAAAAGAGCAAAAATATGGGCAAATATAGTAGATTATCCTCCTCATGAGCTTGCCAAATTTAAACAATGTGTAATAATTGAAACAAAAATTCTAATACCATTTGCTACTCAAGACAACAATATTAAAGGTTGGGAGGGTAAGGACACCTGAATGGAAATAGGTTTTCATACTTCACTTGAAATAGTAAAGTACTGATTCCAGTAGACTGAGATAAGTCACATGTGTATTATAATTGTAGAGCAACCACTAATAAAATGATGTGACGATAGACATTCAAAAACATTAATCTTAAATGAAATGAAGATGAAATCTTAAAATATATTCAAATAACCCACATGAAGGCAAGAAATGAAAAAGAGGAAACAAACAGAAAACAATAATAAAATGATAAATTAAACCCTGACATATTATCATAAATGTGACTATTCTAAATAAATATGTCACTACAAATGTTTTGAGACACTGAGATTGTGTTATGGTCCTTTATTTTACTTCCAAAAACCACAGTCAATAGTATCCTTTCTGATTCACCTGTGCAAGTTTCAATTTGGTCAGCTTATTGATGATTCTTGAAGGACTTCATTTGTTTCATCTGTGCAGACTTTACATTCTTGATCTTTGTGTATCTCAAAACTTTCACAATGACCCCCAAAAGGCAAAGATTGAAAGGCAAAGATTGGAAGAATGAATAAAAATTCAAAAACATAAGTAAGTTAATAAAAGGATGAGAAAAGATGCACTCTACAAAAATTAGTCAAAAAAAGTAAAGAGCAAAATAATAAAAAGTATACAAATAATTATGACAATTTTAGACTATGATTAATAATGCGAAGACAATAAGATGATGTGATTTGATGAAAAGTGATTGAAGCCAAAGAGTAAGCTGCATTGGATTGAATAGAAAGATATTTCTTAAGAAGTAATAACACTTGAGGTTATTTCTAAATGATAAGAAGGAGCCACCTAGGCAAAGACACAAGGGCAGTATATTCTAGAAAAGGAACTTGAATGCATGAAGATTTGATGCAAGAATGAACTTAGAGTGTTGCCAGAACAGGAAGAAGGCCAGTTTATCTGGTAGTCAAGTTATCTAAGAGGAATTGGGAGGTAAGCAAAGGACAGATAATGTAGGGCACTGTCAAACTTGGATTTACTTCTGAGTTCAATATGAGGTGAATGAAGGTTATTAAACTAAGGAGCAACATCATTTGATTTCTTATGCTTCTAAAGAACCTAAGACTGCTGTGTGTAGCACAGGCAGTAACACAACAAAAATGGACACCAGGCAGACCAAAGCTCTGTTTGGTCTTTAACTCTCTTGTTCTCAGAAAGGACAAACTGCACACAGCAAAGGAGAGAACTGAGGGAAGGCATAGGAGTAATAGGTGGAAGTAAGAGGAAATTGTGAGAAATATGTATAAACAGGCAAGGGGAAGGAAATGAGGGATGACAGAAATAACAGAGGTTCTTATTAGGGAGGGAGAGAAGAGAATGGGACAGAGAACTCCAAATTCTACTACATCATGAATTTACCTAAATTTAGGTAGACCAAACACTATCTGTCAATGTAGCATTATGCAATGAGAAAATTCCTGGTTAGAATTCAAGAGATCGAGCTTCTCAGGCTTACAATCTGGATAGTTGAGCTTCCTTTGGGTTTTATTTCCTCACATGGAACTGTGCTATTTTACTTACAAAGAAACTTATAGTTTCCATTCCCTTTTATTCTAAATAAAAATGACAAAACTAAAGATCACAGTTTTACCCTGGAAGTCTACCCAGTTACCATTTGCTACAGATGCTCTGTAGACTTTGGAATGAAATTCACAACCAGAAAAGCTCTGGGAATCATCAGGAAATATATTGAACCAAAGAGAAAACAAAAATTCTATCCTTATTAAAAACTCATAAAGAATTCACACCAGAAGTACCATATGACTTTCTGGTTAATGAACCTAAAAACAAACATAATGAAGCTGGAGAAGATCCAAAGACATAAAATTAAAATGATAAAAGATATCAGTTTGATCATAAGCTAAAATAATTAGCATTCTCCCTTAGGAAAATGATAAGATGGAGAAACCAGGAAGATACCCTCAAAAACTGGGCACTTTCTTAAGATTTAAAAAAGTAATTTTAGGGAAATCTGTGGAAGATGGCTGACTAGACACACTGGTTACCATATAGTCTCAGAGAGAAGAAAGGGTTTCAGATAGTGGAGAGAGAAAATGAAAACGACTCAGGTGTATATAGTTTGGGGGGAAAGGTGCTAGAGCCTGCCAGATACTTCATGGAACAAAATGATGAAGAAATGGAAGAAGAAGAAAAAAAGATATTGACAGAAATCTACCCTGGAGAAGCTCAGAGCCCAGTGAAGGTGAAAGATGGGGTTTTCTTTTCTCCTTCCTTCCACCCCCCAATACCCCCAGGGGTCAGTAAACTGATGAGTTGTTCAAGAGCTTTCCTATGAGCCCAAATGTGGCTACAATCATTGAACTGTGACCCTCTTGAAAATAAAGCACTGGGCTTCCAGCCATAGCCATGAGCCTAGACAATGGACACTGTGCTGCTTCCTGCCCATACCTCACTTCTCTCTGCCCCAGGAAGGTCTAGCCCTTCACTTTTCACATCACCTGTCCCCTCAAAGGAATTTCCAACTCCTGCCCAAATTGTGGTGGGCTCCAAAGAACATGTGTGATCCCAGAGCTTGGACATTTCATGTGAGCTTCCTTCCAAAAAGAGAGACAAAACTGGAATGCCATTTCCCTTTTATTCACATTCTATTTCTCCCTAACCATTCCCTGATCCACTGCAGCCAAGGGCCATTGAACCAATATTTTCAAAAGTAGCCCCCTGCACTCTTCTCATGCACCACCAGTCTGATGTTTCCACACAGAGAGGGGCCCACACTCGTTGAGGATCTGCAGTAAACCTAAGGGTACTAGGTCCAGGAGTTCCCTGCCCACCATTACCCAGGGACACTCACCAGTGTGACAGGAGCTTGGTAGGATCCCATACCATCAAGACTGACGGAGCACAGAGGGAAGAATTGAGAACTAACTCAAGAGGCAGAAGGGCCCATGAGTAGAACAGACAGGAGAATACACTGTGGGTCCCAGCTGCAGTAAAGTGGGGGAACACCCATCACTCACAAGTAAACCACACTTTTGGCCCTGGGCAAGTCCATGGGCAGTGCAATTCCCAGCCCAAGGCCCCATTGCTGCCAAAGCACCACAATTTCGGGCACCCATTTACAACCAGTCACTGGAAGGATTGTCTCCAGACAGGGGGAAGACCAAGCACAAGACATTCCTGATAGCCAGTCAGTGAATGGAAGATGGCCTCTTCCTCACTAGAAGATGTTCCACTATGGTGGGACCCCTCCAATCCCCTTCCTGAAGGTCTTCCCCAGTAGCCAGGAACTGACCTTTGATCCTTCCTGAAACAATTTGAGGATTTAATATCTGTGGAGCCTGGAAGGAGGCTCCTCTGAACTAGCCCGGCCCAGCCTTGCCCTCCACCCACCTCTGCTATAGTGGATAATAAATAATCCCCTGGAATCTTCAGGTCCCAACCCACTGCCTGGGGCATTCATGTCCTTCTGATGAGTTAAAGCCAATTATAGGCACTAAAGAACAACTCTGCCTTTGACTCTTTCCTGCAAGCACTAACTTCGGTATAGCCCCTTACAGCCTACACTGACTCAGCTAAACAGGGTGTCACTGATTCTTATCCATAAGTAAAACCCATCATCTCACAGATTGGGGTGGGGGTTCCAATATATTGTACACAGTGTGGGGAGGGGAATATGGCAGAATAGAAGCAGCCCGATGGATATCATTTTGTAGGAGAGAAATAACAGTTGCAGGTGGCTTGAGGTGCAAGGGATCTCTCTTCACCACTGCAGACCTCTGGGATGGTAAGGGAGCTGCTCAGCATCTGTTCTGAAACACTGCTTCAGAGAACAGACACACCAGAGATCTGGGGGCTGCCAATCCCTGTTCTCTGTACCCAAAGCCATTCTAATAGCCCTGGTGCATGGCATCAGCTCTGCTCAGAACTCAGCTTTCCAGCAGTAGCCTATGCATTACTCCCCACAGGCTAGGGAGGGAGCAGACAGAAAAAACATTGCCCTGAGCTGTGCCCTTAGACTGGGGTCTAAGCACCCCTCTCCCACTACATAGGACCTGAGCAAAGGAGGAGCTTCAGACACCACAGGAACCATCTGGGAATCCCTGGGTGCCTCAGTGAGTCCTAGTTGGGGTGAGGGAGAACCTTGGCCATCCAGAAGCTCTGCCCCTTCTATGTAGCCCCCACATAACTGAAACAAATCCCTGCCTATATAACTGGGCACCAACAATCTCCATACTGGCAGAACAGTCTCCATTGGTGTACCTCTGCCCTTGTAATCCCCAGATCCAGCTCTGAAACTTTCATTGTGCCTGACCATAAGACTCTGACCTTGTAGCTTCAGGGTCCGTGCTGGACCTGTAATACCACACCAGATTTCAGAGTTGAGCATAGGCCCCAAGACACTATGGCTGAGTCTACACCACTGCTACTGGGTCAGCAGACCTTACTCAGGGTAAATGCTTCACCCAAGATCCCCAGCCCTGAGTAGACACTTCTAGTTCATACAAATGCCCACAGTACAGCTACCCACAACCACTGCCCAAATACACATACCCAGCCCTGACCACAGCAATCCCCCACAACAATCTCCCACATGGTAGAGAGGATTGTATCTAACTCCACCTCAAACTCTCAACAATAAAATAGAGAAAAACCCTCCAACCCACACAAAGGTCACCTAGCACTGGCTCAAACTGAGGCAATCCCAGAGAAATAAATCAAAACAGTATACTCGACCCTCCCCTGATAGGTCCACATTCCAGAGTAGGTCAAAAAAGCTCTATCTAGGGTCTTCCCCTTTCCCTAATTAAACAAGAGAGTCCCCAAGAGAACAAATTCCCTGCAGTCCTATTAACCCAGAGCTGAAAGAAGATGAGCTAGAGGAGAATAAACCAGCAAAAGAACATGAAATGTGAAAAAACAAAATAGCTTGACAAATTCCAAGGGACCACAGTACAAGTACAGTAGTGGACTCCATCCACAAGGACACTGCTAGCATGACAGAAATAGGATTCAGAATACGGACAGCAAAAAAGATGAACAGAATTGAAGAAAAAGTTGAAAACCAACAAAAGAAAGCCAATAAAGTATTTAATGAAATTAAATGAAAAAGTCACCAACGAACTAGATAACACAAGAAAGGATATAACTGAAACTAAAGAAATGAAAGAGTAATTAGGGAGCTTAAAAACAAAGAAGAAGGCATCACTAACAGACAAAACCAAGGAGAAGAAAGCATCCTAGAGCTTGAAGACAAGGTTGTCAAGCTAGCCCAGCCATTTAAAGAGGTAGACAAGAGAACAAAAAAGATGGAGCAACCATGCAGAGAAATATGGGACGCAGCAATGAAAAAGCCCAAGGACCCCTCAGTGCTTCCATGCACAACTGAATTACCAATTGCCAAACAGCCAGAAAATTGGTAGAGGAACTAGTTAATTTTGTGGACTCCTCAGTTACTTTGTCATATAACTCAGTAAGAAAAATAATCTTCAGTTTTAGAGGCAGAGCACTAGAACCCACAAAACTATTAAAAAATTAGTATACGATTTTTTTAATAATAGATATATTCTTGAACTTCCAGTTAAACACGAAGAACTTAACATTTTTTTTCCACTGCTCTCTCTGGAAATTAATTAAAATGGTAGTGAAAAGATTTAAAGAGATTCATAAGAATAAAGAGAACCAAAGAAGTAATGATGACTAAATCAGGAGATGTGGAAACAGGATTAGTGAACAAGAAAGGAAAGAAGGAAACCAGAAATTAGCTCTTTTGGACCTTAAAATCCAAGAAATTCTCATAAACTAACGTCATCATAGACATAAGGTTGGATTAATACATAAGGATTGTTTAAAACTATTGTGTAAGATGCTGTTTAAAGCATAGATTCCTTCCTTCACCCTCACAGAGAACTTGGAGAGATTAAATTGGGCAGACTCTACATAGGACAAGAGAAAATTGAAAAACAGGATGAAGTGAAATGTCTATATACTAAACGGTGAGATTCATGAACCCCTTCTTCCATTTGTTTCCAAGAACAATAACAGACACCTTACATCTCCCAGGCCAGAGAAGAAAAGAATTGTCTGCAAATTAACTGATCAGAACAAGTTGGGGAAAGGTAAAACTGCGATAACACTTGAAATTCCATCCCTGCAGATCCAACCCAAATAACGCTTCAGTGAGGACCATCAGTCAGCAGCCTGCATCTGTGCCACCGACAAACACATATACAAACTGACACCCAGAGCTTTCTAGTGTCATCGAGCTTTCTAGTACCTCGCACTTAAATGTGACTAGGTAGACAAGCAGCATCAGACATTTCAGAAAAGCCTCTCTTAGAAATTAAAAAATGAGGTGATGTTAGTCTGTTTTATGGTGCTATAAGGGAATACTTGAGACTGGACAATTTATAAAGAAAAGAGGATTGACATGTGCTTCTGCAGACTGTGCAAGCATAGTGCCAGCATCTGTCCTGGTGAGGAATTCAGGGAGCTTCCAGTCAACGGGAAGGCAAAGGAGTAGAAGGTGTGTCACATAGTGAGGGAAAGAGGAAGAGAGAGAAGGAGGTACCAGGCTCCCTGAAACACTCAGCTTTCGTGTGACTATTTAATAAAGGGATAACTCGTTACCACAGGGTAGGTACCAGGCCATTCATGAGTGGTCTGCCCCCATGATACAAACAACTTCTGCCAGGGCCCACGTAGAACACAAGGGACCAAATTTTAGGAGACAAATGCCAAAACAATATCAGAGATAGAAGAAAATTACAAACTTAAGAAGAGATAGAGGATGTGGTGAAGGCAATCTTTAGAAAGTAGAGCAAAGAAAAAAAAGAGAGAAAATAGAAGGGGAAAACAAAAATTGAAGGATAAGCCCAAGATGCCCACCATTCAAGTAACATGAGTTCCAGAAAGAAAAAGAAAAGTGATTGAAGGAAATTATCAAATAAGGCAGAAAATGTTGCAGAACTGAAAAAGTTATGTTTCCAAATTGAGAGTGCTTAACACAATGGAGAGGAAAAGGCTCACTAAAACAATATATACTAGAATATATTGACAAAAAATAATATATACTAGACTCACTAGTATAGACTCAGTAAATATAAAGATAAAGACTCACGGACGGGTGGAGGGAGGGCGATTGGTGGGATCACAAGTACGGTGCATCTTACAAGGGTACAAGTGAAAATTACTAAATGTAGAATATAAATATCTTCATATAGTGATTAAAAGGCCATGAAGGCTATGGTAAATAGTTCAATGAAAATATTTCAGATTGTATATAAAGTCAGCACATTGTGCCCCATGATTGCACCAATGTACAAATTATGATTTAATAAAAATTAAAAAAAAAATTGACCAAAAAAAAAAAAACCCCAGCCTTTTTGAATAATGACTAGAGAATGAGTGCTCCATTTAATTATTAAAAGACAATTTAGATTATTTGTACTTTGATGTAAATTCCTATCTTCAAAAGCAGCAGTTTTTATCACAAATTAGGTAAATGGGTATTTTCATTGAAGGCTGTAATACAGAACTTGAATTTATAATAGGTTCTACTATTTTCTTAAAATAGATGAAATGCACAAGACTTATTTATGTATTTAAAGATTTATTAAAAGCAGAATACATTTTTTTTGAGAGAGTCTCATTCTGTTGCCCCATACTACAGTACCATGGTGTCCTAGCTCATAACAACCTCAAACTCCTGGGCTCAAGCCATCCTCTTGCCTCAGCCTCCTGAGTAACTGGGACTTTAGGTGCCCACCATAACAACTGGCTAGTTTTTCTATTTTTACTAGAGACAGGGTTGAGCTTTTTCTCAGGCTGGTCTCGAACTCTTAAGCTCAAGAAATCCACTTGCCTCTGCCTCTCAAAGTGCTAGGTTTATAGGAGTGAGCCACTGCACCTGGCCAATGAGCAAGATTTAGAGATGGAAAAGGAGACACACATGGCAAGAGGACTGGTCAAGACTAAGAGTCTGAGGTTGCTGTGAGCTTTGACGATGCCACGGCACTCTCCCAAGGGTGACAGAGAGAAACTTGGTCTCAAACAAGCAAACAACAAAACAGAAATAAAAGGACATATATAATAAAATTCAACAAAGTCGTTTATCATGCTTTATTGAACATTATCTTGCAAATGTCACATAGTTACCTTTTCGATGGTTCCTGTCATAGGAGCAATGGTGCGTCCCTGAGTTCCTTCTGAGCTCACGGAAGATAAGTATTTGGGGACTGGAATGCCAATCTCAACACTTCCTTCCTATAAGAAGAAAACAAACTGAAAAGTGGAATCAAGGTCCCATCACTGTATTTTTACTAATATCCCTGAGGTAATGATTGTTTTAAGCTATTTGTTAACTATTAGCCATTACTACCAGCTTCTAATCTAGCTTTGTGACCCTGAGCAAGTTATGAAACCCCTCTCAGTGTTGGTTTCCCATTAGGAAGGAGTAACGCTATATATGTCTTGCAGGGGAATTTGAGAATTAAAGTACTATATTCACCCGTACGTAACAGGGGTCACTGTCTGGAAGACACTTTCAGTAGCAATACCACAGTTAAGTGTTTAGTCTATGGCAGGAACTGTTCTTAACACGGCATTAATCATCACTGTAACTCTCTGAGGTAGGCTCTGCTATGCCTACCATTTATAGATTGGGGAACTGCAGCCCAGAGAGTTTGACTGCCCAAAGTCACCCAGCTGCTAAGTGCTAGGGCCAGGATTTGAACCAACGCAGCTTCATGTTCTACACTTCATGCTCCTCACCACTCCATCACACCGCCTCTTCCACCATGCTGTTACGGCACAACTGAATATGGAAAGGAATGCCTGTAACACGGGATCATCAATTCCGCATACAGTTTAATTACAAGGGCACTAAGGCCATCTCATCACGGAGCACTGCGAGGCCACAATCTGATAATCTGTTCTTCTTTGGCCCAGGCGGGACCTTAAGGACACACTGGGTAGGAGGCACCTAGACAAAACCATGCAAAGCCTGCCTCGACTACCCTTTGACTGCCAAGAGACCACCATGAAGCCCAGCTACCGTCCCCGAGACCTCTCCCAGCCATCACCTCCTCCCAAGTCACCAGGATCCCAAGTGTCAGGAGAGTGGTGGTTAGGGAAAAGTGTTCAGACATCAAAGCCCTGAGAGAGTGTCACCCACTGGACAACGAGACACCAAAGAGAGCATTAGGACTTGTTTCAGAATTCAGTGAGAATCTGTGTGAACAAAGGGGTGAATGGAAAACTAGGGAGGCAGGAATGTGGCAAAGAAACAGAGTGGAGAGGAGCGGGGTGGGGACAGTCACGGGGTGGTGGAAGGAAGCACAGTATTTCTGATCTCTGTCAGCGAAGCCTCTGGTAAAGCAATCTTCCCCCAAACCCCAGGAGTGATGCTATAAAGAGGAGACATTACCATGGAAAATAGATAGATAGTGTTTTCCAGGATAATCAGCTTAGTTTTACTAGCAACTCCATTAATAGAACATTTCAGATAAGTGCAGTCTCCCTCACTATAAAGATCACCAAGGACTACGAAAGTTTTATCTTCAATCTGAAAAAACAGAAAAATAAGGTCTTTAAAATAAATGAACAATCCTACAGAATCAATAAAATCAGAATCAACTCTTTGCTATTATTAGTTTCAAAAGGTAATATATAAAATACTTAAAAATAAGAGAGAAAAAAAGTCATGTAAGAACTTCCCCCTAAGATTCTTTTTTTTTTTGTAGAGACAGAGTCTCACTTTATCACCCTCAGTAGAGTGCTGTGGCGTCACACTGCTCACAGCAACCTCCAACTCCTGGGCTTAGGCGATTCTCTTGCCTCAGCCTCC
>CAUYON010038971.1:0-18250 GCA_963573935.1 Arctocebus calabarensis | reverse complement strand
CTGTCTGCCTGCTAAACTTACAGTGTTCTTAGCAGTGCAGAAGCTTTTTAGTTTGATCAAGTCCCAGTAGTGTATTTTTGATACTGCTTCATTTGCCTGGGGAGTCCTCTTCATAAAAAATTCACCCAGGCCAATTCCCTCGAGAGTTTTCCCTGCATCAAGTACAATGTTCTGTTCTCCCAGAATTTTACTTCCTGAGCTAGAAGAAAGGCAACCTATATTAATTTACACCAAGAAGTATGAATTAGAAATACTCATTTTTGTAAAAGCAGCCATTTCATTATTATTATTATTTATTTTATTTTATTTTTGCAGTTTTTAGCCAGGGTCAGGTTTGAACCCACCACCTCCAGTATATGGGGCCAGCGCCCTACTCCTTTGAGCCACAGGTGCCACCCTTCCTTATTATTTTCAATAGTAGTCAGAGCAGGAGTGTAGAGGAGATGGAAGCTGGAACAACAGTCATTTGTGTGTCTGGGTAAAGTGTAAGCTCTGGATGTTCTGACATTGAAGAGTGAGAAATAAAAAAAGGCATCACTGTGGCATATTCTAGTTTGTTATTATCTTTTTCTTTTTCTGTTTGTAGACCTATCATTTTCTTTCTTTACAATCTCCCAGATAAGAGAAAGAATAAGTTGTAAAGGGAAGAACATAAGGTAGAAGAGAAAGACGGAGGTAAGAGGCAGAGACAAATGCTCTATGGGGAATTGAACGAGGTAGGATCCTGGAATATTGCTAGTGAACAAAAATACTGGGACTAGTACTGGGACATGTAATTATTAAAATAATTTTTTAATGATAGGAACATGGGAGTTCTTTTATTGTCTTTACTACTATTGTATATACATGCATATTTGAAATTTTATATAATAAAGATGAATATTGAAAAGATTGAGGGAAGTATTCAGAGACAATTTTCTTTTTATCAGCATATATAACATTTGTGCCAAGAATTATAAATTATTTATGTATATATATGTATACAATACACATACCACTATATATAAATGTGACAAAAAGAGCAATAAAATGGTGTAAATGCTTTATAAAACAACCTGTTAAGACCCACAATTGTAAAAAGAAAGAACAAATGTGAAGTCCACTGATATTTTAATAGCCTAATATTAATACCTTAAAATACATGCATATAAAAGTTTAAATATGAATAGGGTGAACAAACAAAATTAACATACCCAAATCCAATTTTATATGCGTCGTCTGGAATCAAAGGGATGTAGTTTCATTCTTTTCTCCAAAATCTTATGCTTTAGCAGTTTGCTTTATAAAGTATTTGAAAAAATGCTTTAATTCACCCTATTTTTATTTTTTTGCTTTCACAAGACCTTAGTTGTTTACCATTGTAATTAATTTTTGAATTTCATACTTATTTTTTAATGTAGCTTATTTTGAATGAGCCACTATTTACTTTTTCCTATTTCTTTTCCTCTAATAAAATCTCTAAGATTTAATGAAAGGTAGTGATAGTCACTTAGGAGAGAAAGTCTTAGTATTATTTTAAATAAAAGAGGATAAGGAAAATATTAACTAATCACATAAAAACTATAAATGAAATTATTTGAAAAATTTTTTCACCAGAAAAGTGCTAGTAGTTAAATATTTCAGGCTTTTCAAACAGCTTAATTTTGTACTGGCGCACAGGAAAACGTGAAAAGTTTTAATTCAGTAATGGACGTGCTTTTGTGTATTTGTAAATAACATTCAAAAATCGCTTTCATAGAACTGGATCATTGTTATTTTTAGAGCTACCTTTGGCAAAACTGTGATTTATATTTTTCAACAAATACAGGTATAGCATGAATGCTTGATAATAGCTCCAGTTCCTAAAACATGGTAAAAATTCATGTTCTGTTGTATAACTCTTAAAATAATAGCTGTGTTACTGTGTAGGATTGTGAAATTTCCCATTCTGCAATCTATCTCATCTCAGTTAATCTTGCAGTTTTGGAGGGGTCCTTATGGCCTCCACACAGAGGAACAGCTGCCAGCACATTCCTCAGAATGCTCTTGCAGTAGGTTAATGCAGCTTCAAATTTGAATGTCTCTGTGTATTTGTAAAGGAAATTCTAACGATCTGCTTTATTTTCTAAATGACAGACTTAATAATCCTAAAGTTTGCATTTGCACAGTTGGAAACATATGGAGCTTCTATTTTGTGGGTAAGAGTGGGGCTTTTGCGTTGTATCTGTGTATGTTCACAGTGTTCTCTGCAATGTAGCAGCTTCAAATGAGACATCAAGCCATGGAGGGAAACACAAGACATTTCTTTCGCACCTTGTCCTAAAGCCAGGTTGATGTCTTGTGACAGGGGAAGGAGACAGCAACAGAGTAAGACGGTTTGTGGTAAAGACTTTGTGATCTCTGAGCAGACACAACACTGCCGTGTTGTTTGGGTGACAGGATATGGGTTGTAGGAGAAAAAGCCATTTTTTCTCCCTTCTCTCACAGAACCTGAAGGAAACCAGGTGACTTTAGAAGCGAAGGTGAGATGCCCTTCGCATGGATGGACTTGGCATTCTGGCAAAGAGGATTTTGCTCTGGTCACCCAAGTGGAGATAGAGTGACAGAGGAAAGTGAACAGATGCTGTCTTGTAGCTGTCGCTGGCAGATTACTTTGTGAGCAGAGTAAGACATCCCCATGAAAGCTCCAAGAAACACTGGGGTCCCATGAAGTGGCAGAAATATTATATAAATAGAAGAGGGGTCAGAGCCCTGGTAAGTCAGGCATTAATATATGTATGACCTCCTCTTCCTTCCTTTCTTTTCCTTTTTCCTTTCCTTTCCTTCTTCCTCTTTCCTTCTTTTTTCTTTCTTCTCTCTCTTTCTTTTCTGCCCTTCCTCTCCCCTGCCTCTTCTTCTTCCCCTCCTCTCCTTTTTCTTCTTTTGTAAAGCACATGCTGGTGAAACCTGGAACACATTGACTGCTTTCTTATATTTTAATTTAAACATATATTATTTTAACAGTTTTCCCAGAAAAAGGGTTATAAATTATAGAGGAACCAGATGGTACAGTTTCCATAAGTGTAAGGTTGTCACAGAGGTCAAGTACGGTCAATTCCTTTTGCCAAAGTATGTGGGACCCCACCCAGGGGCAGGGTTCTTGACCCGTGGAATTGGCAGCAATGGACTGAAGAAAAGTCAAGTTAAAAGCAGCAAGAGATAAAGAGCCAGGACGCACAGGATAGAGATTTCTAAGGTGGGAACTTAGGGGACCACTGCTAGCTTGTGGGGTTCCGGTGAGTGGCCCTGAGTGTTTGTCTCACTTGGCTTTTATTGAAGTCTATTATCTCTTTTAGCCCAGAGGGTAAGCTGAGGAGGGAACAAAAATGTCAGCAGTTTCTCTGAGTAAGCATGTTAATTCTTATTCTATCTAAAATCATTAACTTTAAGCGTCAGAGCAGCCTGAGAAGTCTAAAGCCTGAGCCTTGTGCGGGGGCAGCCTCCTGTCTGTGGTCACAAACACAAAATATAAATGTCTTGTCTTTTTTTTAATTTAATTTTTATTATATCTGTATACATTTATGTATACATTGTATACTGTATACATTTATGGGGTACAATGTAATGATTTGATATACAATGTGGAATGCTAAAATCAAACTGATTCACATAATAATCCCTTCACTTATTCTTTGTGGTAAGACATTTATAATTTACTCTAAGTTTTGAAATGCACCTTGCAGTGTGCACATTAGTCGAGATACTGCCCTTGTCTTAAAGTTCACTCAGGACCATGTTCAAATTCCCAAGCATCCAGTTTTCTTTTTCCCTTGCCACCGCCCATTCTCTGACCTTACCCCCACAGTCTCTGGCATTCCTCCCTGGGGCCTCCTCTCCACTTAGCTGCAGCTGCTGCGGAAGGACTTGTGATTCCCTTTAACATCGTGCCGCTTCATTCTCTTGTCGTTTCTGCAAATTGTTCTGTGCAGCTTCCTCTATTCTCTTTTCTTTAAGGCTTATCTCAGTAGTTACATTTAGAAGGAGGTTTTTGTTGCCTTTCCAGCTTCGTGGAACGAAGGGCTGTTTCCTCAGTTTTCCCAATGGCCTTGGCATGTACCCAGCTGGGGCCTTAGTACCACAACTTGCAATAGCTGGTAACTGGTGCATCTCCTTATCAGTCTATTAGGGCTATATTTCTCATTACTGTTTGTATTTCAAGTGCAAATGCAGCGTCTGGCATGTGGCAGAAATGAAATCAGTATATTTTGCCTGACTGAGTAGAAAATAATAACAGCTGACACTTACTAGTACCTGTATGTAGCAGGGGCTCTTCTAAACTTTACACGTGTACACACATTTAATCCTCACAGGAAATCTATGAATTGGATGCTATTATTAACCTTATTTAACTGGTAAGAAGGCTGAGGCATGATTAAGGAAAATGCCTGGGGTAATAGCACGGAAGCAGAACGTCTGAGATTGGCCTGCAGGGGTGTTTAGTTTGGTTCCTGAATCTATGTTCTTAATCTCTACTATGAATGAGTGAACTTTGTGGTTTGATTCAAAACTTATTAGTTACTTTAGAAAATTTATAGTTATCTTATTGCAAAATCTAGCTTATGTAAATAAAACCATAGAAACGGTGCTTTGCATTTGTGAGATAGGTATTGCTCTGCTCTCTGTAGCAGCAAATTCTAGATTTTTGTGGTGAATTCACTGCATCTCTCATTTCTCTTCTATCAACCTACCGGCCCTTTTTCTCAAAGAATGTTCTTCCTCTCCTGTAGCCACAATTTTGCCAGCAACTGTCTATAGAGTTGTATTCTCCTGGTCATTGCCTATACCTCTGTAAACACCTAATTAATCATTATGGATACCTAGAGAAGAAGACGATCTGGATCATGAGGCCCAGTCCTTTTGTACCTCATTGTCCCTTGACCTGCTGTTCATCCCAGTTTGGAAACTTGCTATTTATTACTGTATCCTCAAAGGAGAGCTGCAATCCTAATAAAAGCAAGAATTAAAAAAAATTAGGTACCTTGAAATAATATCAAGCTTTGTTTGCTGCCTGATGAGACAATATACTGGTTTAGAAGTTTAAAATGGAAAACTTATGAATATTTTGCTATTAAGAAAACTTTGCAAGCTCTTATTATAATTGAAAGTCTTGGAATAGATGTAAAAATGTAAAACAATGAACTGCTGCCTTACTACTTGCTGTAGTCACTGTTCCATGTAATATGTTTTGAAATCTTTATGAAAACTGTTACTTTAAATTTATTTTTGTCTTTATTTTTATTTTTTCCCCTTGCCATCAGGTATCAGTTGTTTTGTGTATGGTATCTTTTGCCATATTATGTTATAAATTTTTAATAGTGGAACATTTATATCACCTTTTGATACATTCTGGGTTTTCTATCTTGGTCAGTAAGGTCTTATTTGTCTGTCATGTAAACTTTTATTTGTCTCTCATGTAAGCATTTTAGTATGAGTCTTCTTCCATTGGTTTTGTAAGTAACTTTCATTTAACTTTAAAAAATATATGTCATATGAAAGCTACAACCCAATTATAGCCCAAGAATATGGGGAAAGGAGAGAGGGAGGGAAGGGGAGGAAGGAGGATGAGTGGAAGGAGGGTAATTGGTGGGACCACACCTATGGTGCATCTTACAAGAGTACATGTGAAATTTACTTAATGTAGAATATAAATGTCTTAACATAATAACTAAGAAAATGCTGTGAAGGCTATGTTAACCAGTTTGATGAGAATATTTCAAATTGTATATAAAACCAGCACATTGTACCCCATGATTGCATTAATGTACACAGCTAAGATTAACAAAAAATATATAAATGTTCAAATCATCTGAAATTAATGCTTGTATATAGAGTAATAAAGGGATCCAACTTAACATTTTTAGATATGTAGCAATTTATACCAATATCCTTTATGTACAATTTATCAAATCTATATTAGACTATAATATAGTTTTATCACAAATATCTATGCAATTGTATATGTATACACATATACTCATATATAAAATATGGATTTATTTATTTCCACTAATCTATTTGTCTTTTCTAATTGCCATGATAGTTACTTATTAATATGATTATTGCAATATCTTATAAAGTAAATAGATTTATTTACTCTCCCAATATTCCTTTTTTAGTACTGTTCTTGAATATTCTTGGGAATTTATTTTTCCATATGAACTTGCATATAATTTAATTCAATTAAAATTTATTGATGTTTTAATTAGAATGGCAGTGAATTCATAAATATTTTAGAAATTTATATTTTGATTATATAAGTAATCCAAGAAAATATAACATATTCTTTTTCATTATATCTTTTAAAAAATATGACTTTCATTTTATTTCAATAAATTTAGGGGATACAAGTAGTTTTTTCTGGAAGAGCATTGGATGAATGGTGTGAAGTCTGGCCTTTAGTGTGTCCATCACTCTAATAGTGTACATTGTACTCCAACCTCCCCTTTTCTGAGTCTCTGATAATTTATTACTCTCTGTGACCATGCTTGTCTCTAGCTCAGCTCCCGCACATAAGTGAGAGCATGGGTTATTTTGTGTTTTTCCATTTCTGTGTTACTTCATTTGGGATAATGGCCTTCAGGTCTATCCAAGTTGCTGCAAAGGACATTATTTCATCCTTTTTTATGGCTGAGTGGTATTCTATGGTGTGTGTGTGTGTGTGTGTGTGTGCACACAAACACATGAGTGTTTATGGGAACTTAGGTTGATTCCACATCTTTGTAATTGTGAATTGTGCTGTAGTAAACATACCACTGCACTGTCTTTTTGTGTGTGTGCCTGTGTTCAAAGTCTGCTGATTTATTAATTTTTTTTTTATTGTTGAGGAATCATTGAGGGTACAAAGAACCAGGTTATACTGCTTGCATTTTTTAGGTAAAGTCCCTCTTATAATTGTGTCCTATCCCCAAGAGGTGTGATACACACACTGTGACTCCCACTTCCTCCTTCATTCCCTCTCTCCACTCTCCCATTCTCCTACTCACCCATGTATTAGTATCAATTATCCTCCTATCAGAATTGAGTACATTGGATTCTTGCTTCTCCATTTTGTGATGCTTTGCTAAGAATAATGTGTTCCACTTCCATCCAGGTTAATACAAAAGATATAAAGTCTCCATCTTTTTTAGTGGCTGAGGAATATTCCATGGTGTACATACACCACAGCTTGTTAATCCATTCCTGGATTGGTGGGAGTTTAGGCTGTTTCCATATTTTGGTGAGTAAATTGAACTGTGATAAACAGTCTAATGCAAGTGTCCTTATGATAAAAGAATTTTTTTCCTTCTGGGTAAATGCCCAGTAATAGGATTGCAGGATCAAATGGAAGGTCTAGTTTGAGTTCTTTGAGGATTCTTCATACTTACTTCCAAAAAGGTTATATTAGTTTGCAGTCTCACCAGCAGCATGAAAGTGTTCCCTTCTCTCCACATCCAGGCCAGCATCTGTAGCTTTGACACTTTGTGTTGTGGGCCATTCTCACTTGGGTTAGGTGATAGACCAAGGGGATTTTGATTTACATTTCTCTGATAATTAGAGGTAATGAGCATTTTCATGTTAGTAGCCATTTGTCTGTCTTCTTTAGAGAAGGTTCTATTCATGTCTCTTGCCTAGTGATATAAGGGATTATTGGCTCTTTGGTTGTTTTTTTTTTTTCTTCACCTGAAAAACTGGGGGAAGACAGGGCAGGTAGTGTGGGTTTTTTGGCTCATTTGAGCCAAGTGGGAAGGTATGAGGAATAGAACAAAACTGAAAAATGGCTGATTTTACCTTAGGGGCCTAAAAAGAACTGGGGGTCCTTAAACACCCAGCCACCCCTTCTAAAATGCTCAATAAGGGCACATTTCCAAAGCAACTATGTAAGCACTTGGTATTTTAGGATTTTGACTTATGGCTGCATAAAATTATCCTTTTTTACCCAAGACGTGGTACTCTCTATGGTTGGAAATTAAGATTGGGAGGGATGGGTTGCAAAGCAGCACCTAGAAGAGTTTGCCCAGCTCAGCTGCCCTGGGCTCAGAGCCCTTGTTTCTTCGTTTCTGTCTAGCCTTGGGGATATGTATATTTAATAAGTTTTCATATAAATACAAAGAGAAATAAAAAATATAAAATCTGAGGGGGTATTACAGAAAGGTGGGAGACTTAACAAGAAGCTAGAGCTGGAGAGGTCTGCTTAGGCCAACTTGACCTCTTCCTTTACCCCTTTGGCTTCTGGCTTCTCCTCCTTGGTTTTCTCCTCTTCTGTAACTACTTTCTTCTCTTCTGGCTTCTGTTTTGAGTCTCTTGGCTTTTTTGACGTTGGAAGAGTTCATTTGGAAGAGTCCTTTCCTTCCTCATCAGGGTCAGAGCACTCTTCCTCAAGGACAATTTGTCAGAGGAACAGATAGAGATGCATTTGTCAGGGTCTTTTTCATCCTCATCATCAGTTTTCTCTGGAATGGCGTCCTCAGGAATTGCCTGCATCTGAACCCCTAGCACATGGGCCAGCATCCTCAGGTTCTCAAATAGTCGCTGTTTGATCTTCTCCAAATACTCATTAATATTCTGGTTAGTCATATTGGAGGGGCTGATGTGAAGCTTGAAGTCTGGACCAAAGTATTCAAAGTAGTCATTATATGGAAGCTCATTAGGGATGTTTGTGTCCAGGGCCACAGCTGTTTCATATGTCCAGCATCAGGCAACATTAACAATGGTGTAACCACCTCCTCCAGCATCAACATAGGCAGGTTGAAGCTCTTGACAAATTCCACACAATTGGCGTGCCCTTTGATGGTCAGATTGAAGCAACCTAACCGATTCCCAGACAGGGAGTCTGAGACACACTGTAAGACCAGTGCACTTGGCTGGAACATCTACATTACTTTGGACATTACCGGCTTGAAAATGGCCTCATAGGACTCGTCATCAATCCCATCTCAGAGTGGGTAGTTAACAGCATAATACTTGACTTTTCCAGCTCCAATATGCCATAGGTCCCCAGTTCCTGGGAAGTACTCTCCATATTTATGAAAGGACACAGTCATGACGTGGTCTGTGGTTTAGAAGGCTTCTTCCACGCCATTGCCATGGTGAATATCAATGTCAATATACAGCACCCTCTGGTGATACTTTAGCAGTTCCAGGATGGTCAAGACAATATCATTGCCATAACAGAAGCCAGATGCCTCAGACTTCTTTGCATGGTGCAGGCCCCCAGCCCAATTCACAGCTATGTCCTTATGTTGTTTATTAAGTTTCACAGCACTTGCCACAGAGCCACCAGTAGACAACTGACAGAACTCAAACAGGCTGTGAAATACTGGATAGTCCTCATCAACATTGAATCTGCTTGCTGTATTCAGACATGTTATCTGGATGGATGGAGTGTAAGAATTTAATGTAGTCATCACTGTGGTAGTTAGTCATTTCCTCAGCATTGGCTTTGTGAGGGTGATAGATTTCCATTTTTCAGTAGAGACCATAGTTAAGTAGCAAATTGTGAGTCATGGGGATTCGGTGAGGCTTCATTGGGTGGCCTTGTCCATAATAATAATTTCCAACATCCCCGTCATAGTAGTAACAGACTTTCCTCCTGGTGCCTTGCGTCTGCACCATCTTGCTTGCCTCCTGACCCTCCTGACAGTCAGTCTGTCAGCCCTCTATTGGCTCTTTTTTGTTGCTTAATTTGAGTTCTCTGTAGATTCTAGTTATCAAGCTTTTGTCCAATTGATAATATGCAAATATCTTTTCCCATTCTGGTGGTTGTCTCTTTGCTTTGGTTGTTGTCTCCTTAGCTGTACAGAAGCTATTCAATACAATTAAGTCTCATTTGTTTATTTTTGTTGTTATTACAATTGCCACCAGAGTCTTCTTCATTAAAGTCTTTCCCCAGGCTGACACATTCAAGTGTTTTCCCAGAGTTTCTTTGAGGATTTTTATTGTTTCATGCTGTAGGTTTAGATCTATTGTCCATCCTGAATTAATTTTAGTGTGTGGAGGAAGGCGCAGATTCAGATTCAGTCTTTTACATGTGGTTATCAAGTTCTCCCAGCATCATTTACTGAATAGGGATTCTTTCCCATAGTATATGTTCTTGTTTGGTTTGTCAAAGATCAGGTGGCTTTAAGTTATTAGTTTCATCTCATGGTTTTCTATTTGATTCCAGAGTCTATATCTCTATTTTTGTGACAATATGATGCTGTCCTGATCACCATGGCCTTGCAGTACAGCCTGGAGTCTGGTAGGCTGATGTCCCCAGCCTTGTTTTTATTGCCAATAATTGCCTTAGATATCTGGATTTTTTTTCTGGTTCCATATAAAATGAAGAATTATTTTTTCCTAATCTCGAAAGTATGATGTTGGTATTTTAATGGGGATTGCTTTTAATCTATAGATGGTTTTGATAGGAATTGCATATATATATATGCAATATATAGATTACTATATATCTATATAGTAAATGGCATATATAGATTACTTTGGGCAGTATGGGAAATGTAGAAATTTTAACAACATTGATTCTTTCCAGCCATGAGCATGGTATGTTCTTTCATTTGTTAATATCTTCTTCTATTTCTTTTCTTAGGGTTTCGTCTTTTGTTAGGTATATTTCTAGGTGTTTCATTTTCTTTGAGATTACTGTGAAGGGAATTGTGTCTTTGAGAAGCCGTCCATGTGTCTTTTTGATATAATGCCTTTTTTCCTTTGGGTAGTGGGATTGTTGGATGGAATGCTAGATCTACTTTTAGTTCTTTAAGATTTTCCATACTGTTTTCTATAGAGGTTATACTAATTTGTACTCCCACAAACACTACATAAGTATTGTGCTTTCACTTCATCCCTGTTAGCACCTATTTTTTTACTCTTTAATAAAGGCCATTCTGATAGGTAAGGTGGTATCTCATTGTTGTTTTCATTTGCATTTCTCTGATGATTAGAGGGGAGCACTTTTTCCTATGTTCACTGGACATTTGTATCTCTCTCATTTTGGAAAAATGGCTGTTCAAGTCTTTTGCCCACTTTTTAATGGGATTATTTTTTTCTTGCTTTTGTGTTTGAATTTCTTGTAGATTCTGGATATTAGTCCCTTGTCAGATGTCTAGTTCGAAAACACTTTTTCCCATTCTCCAGATTGCCTATTTACCCTGTTGAGTATTTCTTTTGCTGTACAGAAGCTTAGTAGTATCAGTCACCACATTTGTCTGTTTTTGCATTTGCTTTTGGGGTTTCAGTCAAAAATTCTTTTTCTAGGCCAATGTCTAGAAGAGTTTTTTCCTAGTTTATTTTTCCTAAAACTTTTAAGGTTTCATGTTTTACATTTAAATCTTTAATATATCATGAATTAATTATTGTTTATAGTGAGAGAGTTTCAATTATTCTGCATGCAGCTTTCTAATTTTCCCAGCACACTTTATTGACAAGGGAGTCTTTTTCCTCATACGTTTTTTTATCTTCTTTGTTGAATATCTGTTAGTTGTCTATATATGATTTTATTTCTGGGTCCTCCATTGATCTATGTGTCTGCTTTTATGCCAGTACCATAGTGTTTTGGTTACAATAACTTTGTAGTATAGTTTGAAGTCAGATAATTTGATACCTCCTGATTTGTTCTTTTTGCTTTTGCTATTTGGACTGTTTTTGATTCCATATGAATTTTAGCTTTTTTTTTCTAATTCTGTAAAAAGTAACATTGGTGTTTTGATAGGAATTGCATGGCATACATAGATTACTTTGGGCAGAATGGTCATTTTAATAATATTAATTCTTCTAATCCATGAGCATGGGATACATATTTTTTCCTTTGTGTCATAAATGATTTGATTTCTTTCATCAGTGTTTTGTAGTTCTCTTTGTAGAGATTTTTCACTTCCTTGGTTGAGTATATTCCTACACATTTTATTTTTTTCAGCTAGGGAATGGGATTGAGTTCTTGATCTAACTCTATCAAATTTATCTTGATTTTATAAGCTTGGTTGTTATTGCTGTATAAAGATGGTACTGATTTGTGTACATTTATTTTATAACCTGAGACTTTTCTGAATTCATTTATGGGACCTAGAAGTATTTTGAAAGAATATTTAGAGTTCTCTCTATAGAAGATAGTATCATTGCAGACATAGTTCAACTTTCTCTTTTCTAATTCAGATGATCTTTATTTTGTTCTCTTAAAGAAAAGTGGTAGAAATGTGTATCTTTGTCTTGTTCCAAATTTTGGAGGAAATGCTTTCAACTTTTCCCCATTCAGTATGATACTGGTTGTGGGTTTGTCACAGTTACCCTTTATTATTTTGAGGTGTGTTTCTTCTATGCCTAATTTATTAAGGGATTTTTTTTCATAACGGAATGCTGGATTTTATAGAAACATTTTTCTTTTACTCTATTGAGATCATCATATGGTTTTTGCTTTTAGTTCTGTTTAGGTCATGAATCACATTTATTGATTTGTGTATATTGACCCATCCTTGCATCCCTGGGATGAAACCCACTTGATTATGGCAAGTTAACTTTTTGATGTGCTGTTGGATTTGGTTTGCTTGTAAGGATTTGTGCATCTAAGTTCATCAGGGATATTGGTCTGTAGTTTTTATTGTGTGTGTGTCCTTTCTTGGTTTGGTATCAGGGTGAGTTGTTTGTATAGTGCTGGTGGCAAGTTCACTGACTTATTAGACCTTGTAAAATCATCTCTCTTGGAGTAGCTCAAGTGGCAATTGACTCACATGTATCAGATCCCCACTTTCTGATGCTGGTCTGCACGTGAACACTTAAGCTGTAATTGAGGAAATCTGAACTGGAGCTGCCCGAGAGTAGCCAATACCTTTTTTCCACTTTTCTGTCCTTTGGCTTAGGAAAGGCAGAGAGACCAGAGCAGGGAGTAGAGGGATGGCAGCCATGTGTGGTGGCTTTCCTCCCAGATCCACAAACACTCCCTAGACCCCTATATACACATACATTCCTAATCACATTTTAAGGACAAATCTACAACTTTTCCTAAGGAAGCTTTTTTTTTTTTTCTGAGGGATTGCCAGTTCCAAGCATCCAGGTTTCTTTTTAAGATCATTCTTAGGTCTTCTTTCTGCTATAGTTAACTGACATATTTCCAGTTTTCAGTCATCTCTTTGTATCTGCTCATTCATAGAATGTACATGTATACCTAGGATGGTAAAGGCTATGAATCTATAAGTTTGATAAAAGAAAGACAGCTTGGAGAAAAAGCCTGTATTTGCATACTTGTGGCACTCAGCTTGTGGGTGTAGATTGGGAAATGAGAGTCCCTTGCCTATCAGAGCAATCACTCTGTAACCTCAGTCAGCTTGCCAATTATTTCTCATTGTTTTAGAAGTAGTGACTGCTTAGTTCTCCTGCCTCTAGGGTTTTTCAAGGATTTTTCCTCTCATTAGCAATTTTAGATATAACCAGGTGTGGGGTAGCTCACACCTATAACCCTTGCACTGTGGGAGGCTGAGGTAGGTGGATCACTTAAGCTCATGAATTAAAAACCAGCCTGAGCAACAGCAAGACCCTGTCTCTACTAAAAATTGAAAAACTAGCTCGACATAGTGGCAGGGACCTGTAATTAGTCCCAGCTACTCAGGAGGCTGAGCAGGAGAATCTTCTGAGCCCAGGAGTCTGAGGTTGCTATGAACTATGATGATACCATTGCACTCTACCCAGGGTGCAGAGTGAGACTCAGTCTTTCAATTATTTTATTTTATTTTCTTTTTTTTGAGACAGAGCCTCAAGCTGTCACCCTGGGTAGAGTGCTGTAGCATCACAGCTCACAGCAATCTCCAATGCCTGGGCTCAAGCGAGTCTCCTGCCTCTGCCTCCCTGGTAGCTGGGACTACAGGCGTCTACCACAATGCCCGGCCATTTTTTGGTTGCAGCCGTCATTGTTGTTTGGCGGGCCCAGGCTGGATTCGAACTGCCAGCTCAGGTGTACGTGGCTGGCGCCTTAGCCCGTGAGACAGGCGCTGAGCCGTGAGACTCAGTCTTAAGAAAAAGTAAAGAAAAGAGAAAAAAAGAAGAAAAAATTGGATAGTAATGTTTGTCTTGAAAAAAATCTGGCAAAGGATTCTGGACTTAATTCCCTAACGATGAATGAATTCTCACTCATTAGAAAATTTCCATGATTTCCACACAAATTAAATAGGATGCTTAATTATATAAGATAGGAATATTATTTTGGTTTTCATCATTCCTCTAGCATCAAAAACAGTCCCTGGCACAATGTTAAATAAAAGAATGGGTTCAGTCATTCATAATAGACATATAAATGTATGAAAAATATGTGATAAGGATTGGACTGGCCTATGTAAAGTATAAAGTTTTTTTTATAGTTTCCCACTTATATTATCAAAAGCTGTCTATATTTTAATCTTAAAATTTCTAGAAAACTGTGCCATTAACTACTTGGGCAAAAGGCTTCTTATATTGTTTATCTTATATAATCATTCCCAGTGATTATTTTTATAATATACATAAACTTTTTCATATTGCTTTGCTATTCTCATTCTAGAAAATAAGTTTGACCAGCTGGGCCCCCAGCTATGTAGAAATTATATTCACAAAGCCTATTACTTCATCTGTATGTTTACTTTTCTCTTCAAAATAAAAGATCTATTTGATTTTCTGTACTAAATTATTATGAACTAACAAAATAAATAATCTGAATTAAAGAGGAAAACTTATTTTTAAAAGTATGAGGTAAAGTTTTAGAGATATGACATTTTTTACATTGCTTTCTTACATCAAAGAGCTTTATCGATGATAATTTTAAAGACATTTTTCTATCACTTACATTTATTAAAAATATATATTTTATATAAAACATATATATACACACATATATATTTTATACAATGGAAACAAGGATATATATACATAAATATATATGTATATATATATTTGAGACAGAGTCTTAAGCTGTCCCCCTCAGTAGAATGCTGTGGCATCACAGCTCACAGCAGACTCAAACTGTTGGGCTTAAGCCATTCTCTTGCCTCAGCCTCCCAATTAGCTGGGATGACAGGCACCTGCCATAGCACCCAGCTATTTTTTTTATTGCAGTTTTCATTATTGTTTGGCAGGCTCTGGCCAGGGTTGAACCCACCAGCCTTGGTGTATGTGGCTGGTGCCCCAGTCACTGAGCTACAGGTGCCAAGCCTAAAATATGTATTTTTTAATTAAAATAACTCTTGTTGCCTTTTCTTGAAAGAAATATTATGTGTAGCCCAGTTAGAAGGGGAATTAGTCAGATGAAGGTGGCATTCTGTTTCGGATACTGGTTATCATGTTTGCCATGGATACAAGGATGCAGTTATCCCTCCATATCCATGAGTGGTTGGTTCCAGAAATCCCACTGATACCACAATCCATGGTTGCTGAAGTTCCTTGTATGAAATAGTGTACTATGTGCATGTAACCTACACATGTCCTCCCATATATTTTATCTCTAGATTATTTATAATACCTAATACAATGCAAATGTGATGTAAATAATTGTTATACTGTATTGTTCATAATATAATGACAAGAAAAAAGTATGTATATGTTTGGTAAAAACACAACCATCCATTTTAAAAACATTTTTAATTTCATTGGTTGAATCTGTGGATATGAAACCCATAGATATGAAGGACCAATGTAATCATCTTTTGGAGTCCACAATATTCAGATATTTAGAACAAAATCTGAAAAAGTTCTTTAACTCTTTACTTTATAATGCCAACCAGATAAGTTGAATTTTATTAAGTCATGTGAGGAACTGAAATGTACATAATTAACTTAAATAGAAACTTTTGCTTTTATATATAAATATATTACAAATGATATAGATTAGGATTCTGGTATTAAATATCAATTTCTTCTATAACAGTACTTTTGTCACTAAGTGAAATGTAAGGCTATTTCTTTGTAATCCAGGTGCTGTAGGGTCAATGGACCTTGTCTTTGACCTACATACACATGTCATGCTGCTTCAAGGCATTTGATAATAGCTACATGGAATCCAAAGTCAGAAAAAGTACTCAAGAGTTATAATTTAGGTAGTCATTATTCAAATGCATTTCTCTACATCCGCTATCCTTATTTTCCATTGTATAAAATGAGGCAATTGCTTTTGTATTTATTACATTTTTTAAAACACCTGCCACTTCCTTTGTTCTATGTCTTCTCTGTGTAGGTTGGTGTTACTCTTTGACAACTATGTCTGTGTCTTTGTACATAATAATCAATCATTTTCACTCAATTATTTCTGAATTATATTGTGGCACTATGAATTTTATGTGCCTTGCTCTTTAGAAGGGAGAATCAATTCCAGTTTGAGTATGAGAAAACCAAACCTCCCCCTACTTTAACATAAAACAATTCCTCAGGCTGTCTATTTTAACTTTGAATCTATTATTTCAAAGATAGATAACAGATAATATTTCAAAGATAATACTTTTAATCTATTTAAAATTCCCCTTTTAGCAAAAAGAGGACACAGGATTGAAATCCAACCAAGCGAGCTCCTAAGTCTGTGCTTTTAACCATTATAGTATGTTTCCTCTTGATACTGGAATTTTAGGTTCTTGGTCTCAGTGATTCGAAGAAGGAAGGAATTGAAGGAACACAGGAGTAGTGGCAAGTCAGGATTTATTTACAACAACTACAAGAAAAATCAAACTTCTAGGCAGAGAGGACCCAGGAGGGGAACAAGTTCTCCTGCCCCTCTCCCAGGTCCATGACTTCCAGCCGAGGTCTGCGTCTGAGTTCTCTGCTCAGGGGTTTATATAGTCCTGGGGTTGTTTTGGGAACTTCTTAGGGCGTTGGTCTTCCTCAGTTATAGCCAGCTGTCCAATGAAGACCCAGGCCCTGGAAACTGACATGACATTGGCCAGTCAGATGTGCAGGAGGGGGAGACAGCAAGGCGCCATCCTTGAAATGTACTAGCCCAAAGAGTATGGGAAGGGGAGCCAGCAATGTGTCAGTGTCTCCCCTGTAGGTACCCCTCCCTTCCTGCAAGTTGGTTCCTCCATCCGCTACAGCATCAGCGCTGCCAGGGCCAAGGGGGCATGTCCTAGGGCTGCCTTGTTCTGCATCACTCTCAAGACCAATTTTCACAAGTTCTGGAGTCAGAAGTAGAGTGTAATTTGTAAATTATCAATGGTGACTATGTAGATAAACTTAGAATAAGTGATAGGGTTGGATTTGAGGGGGAAAAAAACCCAAATTGGAAGTACTATCACCTGAGGGTTTTGGCCGGTTACTCAATCCTGAATATTGTTTTTTGCCAGAATAACAGCTCCTCACCAGGAAGGTACATATAAAGAAAGAATTAAAACTTTCTTTTAAAATATGCAGGTTGGCTCATAGCCAGTGCAGAAACTCCTCCCCCACATACTTTACCTATAGATTATTTATAACACCTAATACAATGCAAATATTTGTTATACTGTATTATTCAGGAAATAATGACAATAAAAAATAATCAATTCCAGTTTGAATATGGTAAAACCAACCCTGCTCCTCTTCCTTCTTCTCCTCCCTTTCTTCTCCTCTTCTTTTTTTGTTTTGCTCTATTCTATTCTATTCTTTTCTATCCTATTCCATTCCATTCCATTCCATTGTATTCTACCTTGATTTCTTTTGGGGGAGAGACTGCTAGTTGTCTTCTAGCATTCCCTATCCCTTCTTGAATAAAAGTGGTACCCAACCAAGACCATAGTTTTCAGCCTCTCTCCTTCTTAGGAATGACCTGTGATAATGTTCCTTTCAAGAAAGTGAGGGAAGATGTGTGTGGAGCTTTTAGGGAGTCTCATTTAAAAAGGGAGCTAGTCTTGTTCTCCCTCTGGCATAGTTAGTGAATGTGATGCTACAGTTGTAGGTCTAGCAGCCGTCCTGTACATGTTGAAGACAGTCACCTAGAACAGCTGTGAAGTGAGCTGGAGGGATTGGGGTCTAAGTGCAACTTTGAGGAGCAGCTCCTCTTGCTCATTTCCAGGCTTCTTTTAAACATGAGAGAAATACACTTCTGTCTTGTTTGAGAAACTATTTAGATTTCATTTTATTGTATAGCTGAACTTAACTGACACATTCTTTAAGAAGTTAAGGAGGGTGGAGCAAAATGGTGGCCGAGTAACAGCTTCCTTGCGGCTGGGCACGGTGAGACTGGGGAGAGAGGACTTCAGGCATCTCTGCCAGGCAGGATCTGCCCAGAAACTTCCCTTTGGGGACACAGGGAGACAGCGTGAGGCTTCTGGACACCCTGAGGAAG
>CAUYON010038967.1:0-35883 GCA_963573935.1 Arctocebus calabarensis | reverse complement strand
TGGCGTCACACTGCTCACAGCAACCTCCAACTCCTGGACTTAGGCGATTCTCTTGCCTCAGCCTCCCGAGCAGCTGGGACTACAGGCGCCCGCCACAACGCCCAGCTATTTTTCTGTTTTGCAGTTTGACGGAGGCTGGGTTTGAACCCGCCACCTTCGGCACATGGGACCGGCGCCCTACTCCCTGAGCCACAGGCGCCGCCCGTTATATGCATTTATTAGTCAATTGTATACCTTCTTTGGCAAAATATGTATTTGACTCCTTTGCCCATTTTTAAATTGATTACTTCCTTTTTTTCATAATTAAAAATTTTAAATTAGGCAAAATAATCTCTTCAAATTTTCCATATTGAGTATTATTCATTTAAAGTTTTGTTGTTTTACTGAAGTATAATTCTTTTATTTTGCTGGCACTTGTATGTCATTTCTTCTGTGCTGCTTAGAAGATTCCTTCAGCATTTACTGTTTCCATAAGCAACATTCTCTGCAATCTCCATCCATTTTTGTTATTCTTCTCATCCTGACCACATGGCAGCCCCATTCTTATTTCTGTCTTCCAACTTCTAGTAGCTTACTTCACTTCTTATTATTTGCTGCTGCTTTCCTGTCAATGAATAGTTTCATTCATTTAACAAATATTAGGCTTCAGGATCTGTGCAAAGAAAGACTTCAAGGAATGCACTGACCAACTTTGCCAACCATTGTCTGAGATTAAGTGCCCCAAACAGCTCATGACAAATTAGGTGGGAAAGGGAACAGAGCTGGGGGCACATTTCTTTATATATTCTGGGCATTAATCTCTTATATATAGGCAAGAGATTAATCCAACTTCTACATTAACATCCAATTTATACATACAACTTGTGCTTACGAATGGAGGCTATTACAGTAAGTTCCTGCATTACAGAAGTCTAACTGACATACACTTTGTACTTCTGAGTGGAGGCTATTCCAGGTCATTGATAAACACCTGTTCCAACTTACATACAAATTCAACTTAAGAACAAACCTACAGAACTTATTTTGTTCATAACGCAGGGACTGACTATATGTGATTTAAAAATATTTTTCCGGGGTGGCACCTGTGGCTCAAAGGAGTAGGGCGCCGGCCCCATGTGCCAGAGGTGGTGGGTTCAAACCCAGTCCAGCCAAAAATTGCAAAAAAAAAAAAAAATAATAATACATTTTTTTTCCTATTCTGCGTTGGCCTTTTCACTTTTTTTTTTTTTTTTGCAGTTTTTGGCCGGGGATGGGCTTAAACCTACCACCTCTGGCCCATAGGGCTGGTGCTCTACTCCTTTGACGCCATAGGTGCTGCCTTCACTCTCTTGATAGTGTGTTTTTGTTTTTGTTTTTGAGAAAGGGGCTTACTCTTGCGCAGGATGGAGCACAATGGTACGACTAGCTCATAGTAACCTTGAATTCCTGGGCTCAAGTGATTCTCTTGTCTCACCCTCTCAAAGGACTGAGATTTCAGGCATGAGCCACTATATCTGGTCAATTATTACCTTAGTATGATTCTAAGTATAGAATACATGATTTTAGATATACATTCTTATAATCAATAGTAAGGCAGTATAATTTTTAAAAATCATATTTTTATTAAGTACTTCCATGATCAGATTTTTCTTCAGCTAAGTGACTGCATTTTGTGGGTCATGTACTTTGAAATAACTGCATACCACATTAAATACCGTAATACAATGAATAACCTTAATTTAAATAATCTCTAGTTCAGGAAAAGGAAAAAATCACAGTTGTAAGTCATTAAATATTAAGCTGATAAGACACTGCTCACTAGGAGGTAGAACTTTCTCCTATTACATCTCTGAAATATTTCCCATCAAAAGGAAGAGTTCTTTTGATAAAAATAAATAAAAATTAATGATAATTTCATGTTCTTACTCAGGTGTTGATAAACCATTGATCTACTATCTCTAAACTTTAGAAAAGCATTATTGGTAAATTCATTTAATTTTGTCAATAAAAGAAATATCAATTAATCCTAACTGGGCAGATCAATATAAATTATGAAAATTTTTTAATTGGAAAATACTTTAAAGAAAATGTAGTCATTGTGCTTTCAATACATAAGCTTACTAAAATTGCACAGCAAAAAGACTCAAGGGACTCACTTAAATAGATCTGAAGAATTTGTAATTAGCATGTAGTTAAATTTTACATCATCATTATGTGCTGGAGAACATTTTAAGCAACACACTAGGCAACTGGGGATACAAAAATAACAATACAAAGTTTTTCCTCTTTGAGAATTTAGTTTAATTAACAAAGACTAGAAACAAATTAACAAAGATTAGATAGTACAGTATATCAACTTGTAAAAAAATAAAAAAAAGACTCTGTTTAGTGGTTTCAGAGATTACTTTCATAGAATAGGGTAGCTGATGAGAAGGCAGTTGTTTAACAGGTAACAAAGTATGGATATATATTCCACATAAAGTTAACAGACAGCACTTGAGGCACTGTCAACAGTTTGAAAGGTTAATGGAAATGATGAGATTGTATTGGTACTTCTTTTCAGAAGTAAAGTATGTTTCTAAGCTCCTTAAAAGTCTTATAAGTCTAGAGAGTAATCTCTCATATATATATATATTTTAAAATTGTTTGCCCTTGGTTTTTTCAGTCTTTATTAACTAATTGTTTTTCTTTTAGAGACAGAGTCCCACTCTCTCGCCCTCCGTAGAGTGCTGTGTCACAGCTCACAGCAACCTCCAGCTCTTGGGCTTAGGCGATTATCTTGCCTCAGCCTCTTGAGTAGCTGGGACTACAGGGCTCATCACAACGCCCGGCTATTTTTTTGTTGCAGTTTGGCTGGGGCCGGGTTGGAACCCGCCACCCTTGGTTTTGGATGTGCTGCCCTTTCAGTCTTTATATTTTGTCTATAAAATATTTTTAAATAGAATTTCTAAAATCACATATTTATATAGCATTTTACACAAAAACTGAATTAACTTACTCTGGTTCTAATATTCTGCTATTAGGTCAAAATTATTATAGAACTCTCCCTATTTTTCCTTACTTCTGGAAAAAAATAAGAAATAATTATAAAATAATTGAGTTTATGCACAGACACTATTAAGTTGTTACAACTGGTAATATCTTTCTTTTTCTTCAGTTTTTGGCTGGGGCTGAGTTTGAACCCGCCACCTCCAGCATATGGGGCCAGTGCCCTGCTCCTTTGAGCCACAGGCACCGTCTGGTAATATCTTTCTTAAAATCGAAAAATGCTCTCAGAAAAATAACTAAAAGCTAGAGCTTTGATCTAAATATCAGTATTTGGAATTTAAATATTGTATTCAAAATCTACGTTGCAGTGCCAAATTAATGACAATTTCCTAAAGCAAAATATTATAAAATATTTCTTAACTATAATTTAAAAGGTATAATTTATTTTAATTTATAAATTCACTAGTAAGAGACTAAGGTTCAGTTAAAATCAAATCTTACAAAAAACATAGCAATCACAACATTACCAATTGTAAATTTACAATGCACCAAACACATAGCAAGAAAATCAAAACTAACTAACTTGCCCAAGGTTAAATAGCTAACTCAATAGAGCTGAGACTCCAAACCAGGTTTAAAGCTCATGCTCTTAATCACATTTTTTAGTGCTATATACCAGATATTATAAATGTTAAAAAATCTTAGTTTATTAAATTCTTTGAACAATCCCATAAGGAAGGCATTACAATCGTGTTATTAAAGGTGATGAAAATGAGGATGAAAGATATCAAATAAGTTCTTCAGGTCATAAAACTAGGAAAATTTGAAACACACTTTGATTTACTAACCACAGACTATACCCCAGTAAATTCCCACTATAAAACATTTAGGAGAGTATTAACCTCTTGAAAGTATACAGGCATGTATACAGGCTATCACAGGTGACATCAGTGACGGGTGGGGTGGAGTAGGTGTAAAGACAACCAGACAGTTTAATATAAGGAACTAACACTCACAGAATACAAATAAAATCTATGTAGCCCACGAAATACAGACACATTGAGAGAGGAAAAGTTAATATTTATCAACAATAAGTGATCACTGATTAATATTGACTTTATGGAGTTATACATTCTTTTTCTTCTTTTGTTTTTCTTCTCTATAAAGTGTCATGTCATACATTTATTCTCATTTTAAAATTAATGTTGATTTGAGAATGTTGTAAATCTTTTGTGAACTGTAAAAACTTCTGTACTCAATAAAATAGTTAAAAAATCACTAATTTAGAAATTATATCTGCTTCTTAAATTTTCCAATTCCTTCATGAAGCAACAGGAATGAATATTACCTATTATTAATTTATCACCAAGTTCTGTATTTGTGATAGAGTAGTTTTTAGATAAAAAGGACCAGTGGAGCTCCTTTGCCTATTTATATGAACATATGTATAGATAACCAAATTTACTGAAATGAAATTTTTGTCTGATACTGGCCATGTTATATGGTTTGGATGAGAATAAAGCCAAATAATATTTATGAATTGTTTTAACATATACAAGATGGCCTTGGGCAGGCAATTTAACCTCTCTGTGCCTCAGTTAACTCTCCTATAAAAGAGGGATATTAAATGATAGGACTTTTCTCATAGGACTGTTGTGAGGATTAAACATATTAACACATGAAAGTGCTCAGTATCCTATCTGATACACAGGAAGCCATTAGTCAATACTTGTAGTTATTAATGTCATCATTTATGACATGCATTACTTTGGAAGCACCTACAACAAGGGTCCTCAAACTTTTTAAAAAGAGGGCCAATTCAGTGTCCCTCAGACTGTTGGCGGGCAGGAATATAGTTTAAAAAAAAAACTATGAACACATTCCTATGCACACTCCACACATCTTATTTTGAAGTAAAATAAGACCCCATCTCCTAATCTTACATATTATTGCATCTATGCCAACCCTACTCTTACAAAGACATTTTAAAACTAGCCATAATTAAGTTAAATGGTCCCCCCAAATCCCTTAATTCAAGCTAAACTCGCAGTTAACAGAAAGATATCTACACATTAATACTAGCTGAAACACAGTTGCTGGGTGACGTTTCATTTCACTTTCCCAAGCACAAGACACAGGCAAGAGTGCCAAAATCCTGCTCTTCTACTTCGGGTAGGTAGTTGGGGTTCTGGATTTGCTGCACAAGTTGCCACATCAGTCCTGACATCACATAGGAGATTGTCGGCTTCTGGAATCCATTGAAAGTAGAAGCAGCAGCTACAGTGTAAGCACCCATATTTTCAAAGAGCATCCAGTTGCCCACATGCATTTTTGGCAGGTCACAGGCTCAAGGCCATCGTATGTTGATCCCCATATGCTGGATGAATAATACTTCTCATCTGGTTTAGGTCTCTTTTGCAGAAGAGACTTTACATGAGCATGATCATAAAGGATGCAATTAAATAATCCATATACTCCATCATTGATGTAATACATAAAGGTTTGTTCACTGGACTCATCATCATCAGAGCCTATCTGTTCCTTTAATATATATTTTTTGACAATGATATTAACTGCAAGTGTGAAGGCTGATGCAACATAATATCTGCCTGGCTCAGCTATGATTCTCACTCCAGAGTCTGATGGAAAGTACTTGTCCAATGCTGGGTTGATTATACCAGTGATATCTTCAAATTTGAGCTTCAGGTCCTCAGATTCAGGAAAGCCACCATCAATATCAAGCAGGTACATGCTGAAACCAACCTCAGCTCCCATGTCAAAGACACAGCAGGCGTCAGAGATTGCCTGCACGAAGGTCTCAGGATCAATACAGCCACTTCCTACGTGGAAGCTGACACCAATGACATCAATATTTAGCTCTTTTACCCATTCCAAAAGAAGTCTGCTAGTTTGGAGTGTGGCACCAAATTTAACACTGAGTCGGCAGACTGCTTTGGAATCATCAGTGGCAATCCGCAAAACCAACTTGGCCTTTGGATGTGCTCTGGCAACTTTCATCAACTCGACTTCACTGTCAAAAGTCATCATCTGGACCCCATTATTGACAGGGTACTTAATTTGAGATACTTGTTTATAAGGACTTGCATAGACAGTCCTCTCTGGAGGCACCCTGAGACTTTGCACCGAATATATTTCAGTCTTGCTAGCACAGTCAAATCCTGTGCCAATGGCAGCGAGGGTCTCCACAATGGCTCTACTGTCATTACATTTGACTGCAGAAAAGGGAGTGACATGAGGAAGAGCTTTTAGCCATCTTCGGTGTTTCTTCAGAGCATCTCTGAGGTCTACTACATAGAAGGCATCCTTATCATCATCAGAAGAAACTTCATTGATTTTTTGGTCCAGAATGTCCTTGGCAGTAAAACCTTCATCAAGCAAGTGGCAGTCAAACTCTTCATTACTAATGTTATTCATGGCTTCTTGATCTTTCTTTGAAAAACTAAGAGAAGGAATTTAAAGAAATACTTCCAGCTTCTCACAAAGGCAATTCTCCAGGAATTCTGTATCCCACTGTGTGTGTCCTACAAGCAACAGTGGAAACGTTCTTAGAGCATCCGGGCACCGCAGGCCAGCCCCATCGAGAAGGTGCCGCTAGAGTAGCTGGCAGAGGGGTGGCCAGGGCAGTAACTTCATGGACTGACCTCCACATTTTCAATGTCAATAGAAAATGGGTTATGGAAAAGCTGTTCATGGAGATGAAGCTCTTTAAATCTAAATTGGAACTCTTTTCACAACTTTTCTGGTGAATCCACATATGTTTTTTTGGGGAATGCAACCAATGGTTTTTCTGCTAACAGATTTTGTGGGCCCAGGATGAGTTGGCTGCTAAACAGGACAGGCAGCAGAGGCAAAAACACCCAGCGGGCCAGATAAATGTCCTCGGTGGGCCGCATGTGGCCCGTGGGACTTACTGATTTTCTACACAAAACTTCACTTAATACAGGAGTGTTCCTACTTAAAAAAGAAAAGAGGACATCTGTTCCAGGGGACAAGTGAAGAGGGTCGATACTAAAGGTTAGAAAGGAGGCACAGAATGGGAAGTATTTATAGGGGGTGGATTTACGGGAACAAAGAACACTAACGGCAGAGTATCTTTGAGAGGGGAAATTACTACAATTTTGGACACATTGAGTCTAATGTGGAAGGCAAATGAGATAATGCGGTAAGAAGTGCTTCACAAACTGTGAAGTGTTATACAAATGGAACGGTTATTTTAAAAGGAAATGGCTGGGACCATTTTATGACTCAACACAAACCCATTGACACCCCTGCAAAAACAATCAACGCACATGAGCTATAGATTGTGAGAGAGCCCTATTATATTTCTAGGTCAACATCACGGCATTCTGATATTATTTCAGTCACTAGTATTTCCTTTGAAATGGAGGGCAGCTGTTCCCATAGATGGATGTAGGTGGGATACATTTACTCATTTACACGTGGCCTAGGTAGAGCTAAAAAAAGTTGCAAGGCTGTTTCCTTGCAGATCTCTGAATGAAACACAGAGTTCAGAAGCAAAGTATAGAACTTGATAAACCCTTCTCAGATTGGGTCTCTGTTTCAGAATTTTATTTCAATGGGGTTTTTCTTTGAAACTTGACCTTTATGGAAATAGATAAACTGGTTTCATTATGGAGATTCACAGATAGCCACACATAAAGAGGAAGCCCTTATGCTGGGATTTAATGGATCTGTCAATGCTTTGGAAGCTGGTGCGCTGGGAGTTTTACAGGAGGGGCACAAAATGTCGTGCATGTGTGCTTTGCTCAGTCTTCATTCTGTTTCCTTTCCCACTTTCCACTGTCTGGAAAGTGCTTCCCCGCATTTGGATCTGTACTCTGCTTCCTCATAGTCTCCCACTTGTTTTCCCCCACCATGGAATCATTCCTGCACAGTTCCCATGCTTTGGAACTGGGAAGCCTTCCTCGGCATTTTCCTGAGCTTTTCATGCCAGCTTTACTCTTTCTTTTTAACATGTCAAAAAGAATAACTTTCTAACTTTTCCGGTTCGCCTCTTCTGGAGGTGCCTGTGGCAGGGGTTTCGGGGGCTGGAGTTTTTGAACCCTTTCGAGCTGTCAAGGGAGTGGCTGCCTTCTGTCTGTGGCTTTCTGGGCAGGAACCTCCTGGGCTGGAGCCTTCTTGCCCACATTAGGTATCTTTTTTTGGCCAGAACGTTAGCCAGCTGCACCCTTAGTGGGTGCTTTTTGGGGAGAGGCTTTCAGGAGAGCTGCCTTTGAGGCTTCTTAACATCCTTCTTTGTTATTCTATCCCTCATTGTCTTTGCCTTCATGACTTCAACACGATCAAAATCTGTCATCTTCACTTTCCTTTGTCTGGCTTCAATCTTCTTGGCTCTTCTTGTGGCTGCCCATTTTGTATGTATATCTGCTTTCTGCCAGGCTCTTCGGACATACTTCTGGCAGGCACTGTGTGGGAACTGGAGGATGGCGTCAGAATGCCACGTGCATTTGAAAGGCATGGCCTGTCATCTTACCTTAGTCCAAGGTCCCTCAACCAAAACTCTGGTTTGATCAATAACATCTACAATCATGGCTGGCTTTCTGGTATGAGCCCCAAAGGAAACACAGGCCACTCCTTAGACCTCATGAAGTGTATGTCAACAGCATCGGGTGAGAAGGAGAAGTCCAGCTTTACTCTTAACACTTGATTGCTGAGGGTTGACACCAGGGCATGCGAGAGGCACTGGCCTGGGGCAGGGAGGGACAGGCTGTTCACAACACTACATGAGTTACATCAAACTCAGTGCCTGTGGAAATCTCAGCTCATTGCTTCTCCCTCCTCTCCTAGTGCCCGTGATAATCTGTGTTTAGAAATGTTTGCATTTTGCTGAAATTAATGCTTCAATACTTTCCCTACCCTCAAAACAAACAAAAAAAAGCTCTTCAAGCTTAAGGATGGAATCATATTCACCTCTTTTATCCAGACCCCCACCAACCCTTATCTAGACAATTATTCCTACATACCCTTTTGACCTCCTGTGGTCTATTTTCCATAAAATAGCTAGAGAACCTTGAAATGTAAGTGACAAAATAGAACACGCTCCTCCTTCCCATTGTAGGTGAAAGAAAGTTCAATTTCCTTACTAGGGTCTACAGGGTTCTGTGCGATCTGGCTCCTTTTAATCTCCCTAACCTTATCTCATGCTATTCTCTCTTATGCTCACCATGTTCTAGCTTCTCTGGTTTCTATGCATCAAGCTGTTTTTAGCCTCAGGGCTGTGCACATGCTTTCTCCTGTGTGGGATGCTCCCTCATTTGCATAACTAGCACCTTCGTCATCCTGTAGGTCTTGGTATAAATATTACCTTCTTAGAGAAGACTTGTTTCTTCATCTTGTAAAAGAAATAAAATTCTTTACCCTGTAATTTCTTAAGTCATGTCTGCTTTTTTCCCTTCAAAGCACCTATCACAATTTATAATCATTTTGTTTATTGTCACATGCTGGCTAAGAATGATTTTCAGTCAACATGGACCATAAATATGATTCTGGTCTTCTAAAATTACGATGGAGCAGAAGAATTTTTATTACCTAGTGATGTCATAGATGTCATAATGTTGTAGCCCAACATCTTACCTTTTCTATATTTAGATGCGTTTCAATACACAAATACTTACCGTTGTGCTACAGTTACCTACAGTATTCAGTGTAGTAACATTCTGTACAGGTGTGTGGCCTGGGAGCGATCAGCTGTACCATATAGCCTAGGCGTGTACTAGACAATACTATCTAGTTTGTATAAATACACCATACGTTTGCACAATAATGAAATTACCTTAGGATGCATTTCTCAGAACATATCCCAGTATTTCAATGATCCGTGACTGTATTTGCTTACTTGATGTCTTTGTCCATCTCCCACCAGAATGTGATGTAAGATCAAAAGATGCAGAAACCAGTTTTGTCTCTATTGCCAATGTAGTACCTAGCATACGGTGGGTACCACCATGTGTTTGTTAGATTGATCACATAGAAGATGCTTAACATAAGTGTTTGCTGAATTGAACCTTACTGTTAAATGCAACACTACTAAAACCATCCTTTATGGATCAGTAGCTGGGTGCAAGGTGAGAACTGGGGTGAGGGTCCAAAACTTTGTGAAGTCACCAGTAGCTAAAAACAATGATAATCTTCTTGTTTGCTTCTCTATAATTGCTGCTCTGGAGTCACACAGTTGATGGCCATAAAAATTCTTAACTTTCTCCATAGACAACATCGCTCTTGAGAAGCCTAAGCTTATTGGTAAAAGAGCTGACCCACCCAGACCAGTGGCCTAATTAGTCTTTTGACCTTCCCCCACCCCCAACCAAGAACCTGGTCTGGCATTCCAAGTAAGGAATGAAATGCCTGCTCTTACCCAGCCAATTAGCAAACCTAATTGCTTAACCCTTGGCCTGTCAAACTATCCTTAAAAAATTCTCAGAGAGGTAGAGCTGAGAAATTCCTCCCACATCCCTGCTTGGTGTTATGTGAAATTGAACTCTTTCTCTGGTGTCAGTGCATTGGTTTCTTTGTGAGCAGGAGTTAATCACCTACTTGGGCCATAACACTATCAGATTTTAAAAAGGAGTAAAACAGAGCTCAGGTGCAAGCATCAAGCTGGGATAGTACAAAAGAGGTAACAATTGATACCAATGGAGACGGAGGAAAAGAAAGTTTGACAGGCAAGATATTATGATTATAATGTAATTTGAAAGCATCATATGACTGGAAGCACAGAGTGGAGGAGAAATTCAGTAGGGAGATGGTGGGGAATACTCAGTAGTCTGGGATGAGTGCAGGGTGAAATATGATGAAGAATAGAGTGAAAGAGGAGGCTGAAAAGTTGGGCTGGGGTCAAATTATGTACCTTCTGGAATGTCATGCTAAGGAGTTTAAACTTTAGTGTGAGGGCAAGTGAGAGCCCAGGGTATAGTGGGAGGTTGGAGGTCAGAAACTGTTACCCCAACTTTACCAAGTTTCCTCAGCCAGTATGCAGCAGAGATAGAATTAAAACCCAGGTCTGCCTCCCTATAAAGTTCAAGCACTTTCCATGACACCATACTGTCTCTTTCCACCCACGCAATGCAAATGAACTCTTATAAAACTGCAGTTTCTATCTTGGGCCAAGCTCTGCAGAAAGCAAGATTTAATCTTTGGGATAGGAATATTTTAGTTCTTCCCCTACCTTAGGGAAAGAGAGATTTTTTTCCCCCTTCTGGCTAATTAAGTGTGGTATTGTTCCTCCAGGCAAGTCAGGCAAGTATCACCCCTACTATCAAGTGTCAGGGTTTGAATTCCTGATGCACAGCGGCGTAGGCCCACAAAGCTTGGTGCAGAAAGTAAGATACATTTCCCCAAAGTAAGGCAAACTGGGAAGTCCCCTTTCATCTTCCTGGTATACAGCATCCGGCTAGGTGTGTTTGCTTTTAAGCCTTAAAAATCAATAACTGTGAACAATCACTGACGTCCAGGCCCCTGTAGTAAACAGTAAAGCAGGGGGTGTGAGGCTCCTAACAGCTGTGAGGAAATTGTAATCTGCAGTGTTGCAAGAGCAGCCTCTGGCTGAGTCTGGACCCATATCCTGCCCCGGGAAGGAGCCCTTTATAAAATCTAGTAGAAGTGAAGGATGCAATAACCGACATTGAGGTATATTTCCTTGTAGCAATCTGGTAAGTGCTTGGGAAATGTTTTCTTTTGTTTTCCCAAAGCAGAAGCTGGGGAAAATAGAAATTTACCTAGAGATCACACACAGTTCACATCCTCCTGTGTGGCTTGATGTCTCCCAGTGGGAAAAAAAAGTTGTTTTAAAGCCTATTCAACAACAGTTTCCCTATGTTCAGCACATCACAGTTTAAATAACTCTTTACATGTGTTATCCCATTTGAGTCTTACAACAACCGTGCTGTATTTTCATCATCCTTACCTTTCACATAGACGGTTCTAGTAGCTTCATATCCTTTGCTAGTTTCTCTCCCATCCAATCAATTCTACTCTGCCTCCCAAATTTTCTTTCTAGAACACCTATCTGTTCAATTTAAATACTTTGGCTAGCCACTCCCTTCCCCTCCCCCTAGAAACTACAGAGTAAATTGCAGTCTTCTGTGTGATAAGAAACACCTTTTGGTTCTCAGGTGCTTGTATAACCTCATTTCTCTCTTTTTCTTCCTCAGAGCTGCTATCGACCCATCTTAAGGGTCACAGCCAACACTCCTATTAAAAAAGACAGGAGAAAAGCATAACAAATTTACGTACTCAAAGTTTTGCATGACAAAGTTTATTTCTTCAGAAATAAAGACCCAAAGACTTTATTTGTAGGGAAAATTATCTATTTGTATGCTAACATTTGGTGAAGAAAGGGCAGCTGTGTAGAAATATGATTGGACAAGAAGGTATGATTGAATGTGTGGTAATGGACTGAGGAATGGGAAAGCAGCAAGACCCATCTGTCTATTCTGAATCTTTCTGACTTTCCTGTGTAGCATCCCTTACTCCTGAGAATGGGCAGGATCCCTCTGGAATGGGAGTCTTAAAGGGAGAAAGGAAGGCGCGACCTTTCTAGGTTTTATGACTTGCTCTGGGGGATAGGAGTTCTAGTTTCCAAGACCCACTTTGGGGAAGAGCAATTCTGGTTTCTATGACTCTCTGCAGGAGAGAAATAGGGGTTAGAGACACTAGGGCAGGGGAAGGTCAGAGAGAAACTCTGTTTCTGAGGTTGCTTCTGAGGATTTGCGAGCTCCTCCAATAGAGGGCACAATAATAACAGCTCATTTTATTGGGCACTAATTGCACAAGACATTGTGTTAAGCTCTTTATATCAATTTGCTCAGTTTTTCCTAATATTCCATTCCAACCAATCATTCTATAATCTTGAGTTCAAAGTACTCAACATACCAAGCACCTTAGTTCGGGGTGTCATTTTTATGAGCTCTGATACTGCAATCATGCTAGTAGACACTTCTGGAGTCTGCAAACCGTCCACTTCCTTTTATCATTATGGATGTGATTGCATGGAGAACAAGAGCAGAGACCTTGGAATCAGACTGCTGTGTCGGCCCTCTGTCACCACCACTGAATAGATATGTGACCTCAGGTATGTTACTTAGCCCTCTAAGTGTCAACTATAAAAGGAGGATCATTATTTGATCTCTCAGGATGGACTGTAAGGAGTGAGTAAATTGATAAAAAAGAGCTTCAGACAGTGTCTTGTGGTAATTAGTGCCCAATAAAACAAGCTGTCATTATCGTACCATCTATTTTAATATTCTTCTCTTTTTGGTACAACTACTATACTGCTCTTTACCCTCTGACAGTCTCCTTTGTGAAAACTACTCCAAATTCCAAGATTGAGTTTATTTTCCATTCTCTGTGCTTTCTTGGAGTTTTATATAGCAACCCTCATTTACCATCATTGATTTCTTGGAACTGCAACTTGAAGAAATGATATATAACAAGACCAACTTTCTTCTCACCAACATGGTAACAAAATGGAATTAAATGAAAACAACATAATTCAAGGACCTGCTGTACCTCATTTTGCTTGCAGTCAGTTTCGAAGAACCTGTGGATGATGTGAAGTGAGGACTAGCTGAACATACAAGTTTATAGCAATGGAAGTCAACCTAACATTTTCCAGTTATTTACGGGTTTCCCCCCATAGAATTGTGAACTCCTGAAAAGCACAAATCATTTTTGCTTTCTTTTTAGGCCCCTAGAGCCAAGAATAATGTCTGGTACATAGTGTCTAATAAATGTTCATGGAGTAATTCTCTATTCTGCCTTGTAAAAGCGATGAGCCAGGATTCAAACCACCAGCTCTGCTAAGTGGTCTCTCTGCTTCCACACTCTGTCCCCTCACTCTGATCCATCCTCCCACAACAGTCAGGCTGATCAGATCATGCCCCTCATCTGCTGCAGCCCCTCCTGTGGCTTTCCATTCTGCTTTTATAAAGTCCGGCCTCTTGACCAAGCCTACAAATCCCTGCAGGATTAGCTTTTCCCTTTCTATCTCATTTCATGCTACTCTCTCCTTGTTCCTCACTCCCTAGCCATGCTGGCTCCCTTTTGATCTTTCACAGTTTAAGTAAAGAACATTTGCACTTGCTCTTATTGCTATCTGGAGTACTACTTCCTGGACTTCTTGCATTGCTTCCTCCTTCTCATCCATTAAGTCTCCTTCCTGACACCACCTCCCCAAAGAGGCCTTTCCTTACCACCTTGACTAAAGGAGCCTTTCTCCATCCAGGCACTCGCTAGCCCATCTCTTGTCTATGTGTTTTATGGTATAGATTCAACATGAAATTATCTTATTTGTTTATTTTTCTGGCTCCTTCTGCCAGGATTAAAAACTTCACCAAGATGGAGACTTTTCCTGCTTGTTCACCATGCTAAATGCAGTACTTCAAACAGTCACTGGCACAAAGTAGGTGCTCCAAAGAGATGTCTTAAACAAGTGAATAAATAAAAAAAGAATAGATCTATTGAGAGCAAAGCTTTGCCAAACTGCCAGAATCATCCAGAAATGACAACTCATTGGATAATAGAATTTAATGCTTTGTGCAGATCAGAGAAAGAAGGGAAAAGCTGTCAAAGTATCGTGATGTACCCAGTCCTCACCTCCTCCAACACAATCACCACGAAAAATAAGGTACCTCCTGGGAAGCTTTTTCAGACATTCTTTAAAGCACACGTGATGAGTCCTTTAAGAACGCGAGAAATCATATTCAAAGAAGTGAGTGAATATAAAATGCCCGAACAAGGGAAGGGGTTAGCTGGAAAGATGAAAAGACCAGTTTGTTTTGTTTTGTTTTTGTAGAGACAGAGTCTCACTTTATTGCCCTCGGTAGAGTGCCATGGCGTCACACAGCTCACAGTAATCTCCAACTCCTGGGCTTAGGCGATTCTCTTGCCTCAGCCTCCTGAGTAGCTGGGACTACAGGAACCCATCACAACGCCTGGCAATTTTTCTGTTTTGCAGTTCGGCCTAGGCTGGGTTTGAACCCACCACCTTTGGTATATGGGGCCAGTGCCCTACTCGATGAGCTACAGCACTGCCCCCCAAAACCTGATTTTAATAGCAAACCCATGCAGTGAGGTCCGCAGCAGCTTCTTTCCTAACAGCAAAAGAAAATTGGGCAGAGTCAGCAATCCTTGAACAAAATGTATAAAATTAATATTGGGTTATACTATGTAATGTGTATAATCTAACAGTAAAAATTATTTGCCTGGCACTTTACAGTTTAGAATATCTCTATTGACACAGTTTATCTCATTTGATGGGACGGTTGAGCCATAGGATAGCACAGTGGAACAGCTTCATAATCTCAGATCAAGAAACCTGGGCCTGGACCCACCTCTATTAGTAAGTAGCTATGACCTTGGCAAGTGACCTTCCCTTCTCGGTCTCTAGTTCCCCTTCCCCTTTGGTCAAAAGATGGGGTTGGACTAGACTGTGTTTAAAGTCCCATTCAGCTTATCTATTGCAGTGACTTATATTTAACTCACGACAAACCAGGCTTCTCTTGTTCTAGGTCCAAGACATGAAGTTCTTATTGTGGATTTTAGGCAGCAGAACATCTTTTTGGGTCTTCACTCATTTTCCTAAAATCAAATTATTTGGGTGGTCACTCTTTTATCTGCCCAGATAAGCAAAGAAGACCCTGGTCTTTCTCTGAGTGCCTTTTCCTCCCTTTTAATTATTCTCTTCTCTTTAATGCCAATTCTAACTGTTTTGAGCTTCCTGGTCTGCCTTCCTCAGGCTGGTGGCCTCTTTCATTTCACACTGCTGCAACCACTTCCACACCACCACAGGGATGGCTGCCAGCTTTCATTTGTTCTGTGTTATAATCCAAGGAAGAGTTGCCCAGTAGCTAATCTAATAACTATCTCTCCATCTTCATGAGAGAAGGCTAAAGACTTTTTCTTATAATTTAAATGCATCCTCTGTGGATTACGTTTCTTTTACCTTTTTTCTTTTTGAAGTTTTATTTTATTTATTTTCCAGTATATTTTTATATTTTTATTTTTTAATTGTTTTTTATTAAATCATAACTTTGTACATTGATGCATTTATGGGGTTCAAGGTACTGCTTCAATATACAATGTGAAATGCTTGCATTGGACTAAGTAATACATCCATCAGAATTATACTCATTTCTTAATAGTTTTGAAATGTACCATTGCATCATGCACATTTCACCTTTTTGTATTTGTCTGCTGTCTCCTGGCTCTGCTAGCCATGGAAGGGGTTGGGAATAGGTGTATGTATGGTGCAGAGACACATGCAGGCATTGCTCTTTACCATTTCTGTATTCTCAGTATCTTTGTATCCCCCTGGAACCCATCTATTTTTTAACTTCTCCACCTAAACCATTTTATTTCTCTTTTTCTTATCCATAAGCTATGGCTCACAATAGCTGTGATTAGAAGCTTATCTGTTTTCAAAATAACAGCTGTTCTGGTCAGAGGTAGAAATTAGTTTCTTTCTTCCATGCATAGCTTTTCCACATGAAGAAGATTCCTCTATAATTCTGTGGTGACTATTTGAGCTATGCTGTAAGATGTGAAACACCTAAGTGAATCTTTAAGAATTCATTGATGATGTTGGATGCAAAAGACAAGAATTGTCCAGATATCCAGAATCATTTTAAGGGCTGAGTTTTTGTTATCTTCAGTGTAAAACTTAGTAATAGTCAAAGCAATTGGATATTTTTCTACCTGCTTGCTCTCTCTCACTCTCTCTCTCCCTTTTTCCTTCTCTTTTGAAATACCAGTTTGGGGACTTAGAATGACATAAGACATAAAGCCATTAGCTACTAAGAATTGGTGTCTGTATTTGTTCATCTGCTCCCTCCTCGGTCCTGAAGCTGCTGCTTTAGGCTTTTTACAGGAGGCAGGCAGGTGCAGGAGCATTTTGTCAGTGCTAGGCTGGATTCTGTTCTTCCTAAGGTTTCTAGAGAAGTATTCCACACTCGGGGTGATTGCAGACCCAGTGAATCTATTTTCCCTAGACTAGCTTCTCCATGCTGCTGCTGGGCATATGACTGCCGTCCTGCTATTTCTCCCCACATCCCCGTTTGCATGACAACCTAGCAGGCAACTTCTGCAAATCATGCCTGGAGACAACCAGCTCCCTTTTGGAAACAGAGAGGAGGCTCGGATCTTGGACCACGTGTAATAGGATGTTTCTAATCAAAAAGAGGAAGTGGCTGGGAGTTAGCCCTGACATAAGCTTCTACTTCTGCTGGCACCTTTCCTTCCAGGAGGCAACTTTTCTTGATACTGTTTTTGCAGACAAAATGTATAAGCTTTACATTTTGAAGCATTTTAAATTCTTGTTTCTCCTTTGCTAGAGTTCAACACCTCAGGCATTTGTAGAGAGGCTGAATAATCTTTTTTCCCTGCATGTCTACTTTGCAAGTGGATTTTCTCTGCGCGTTGGCTTTGCCCTGTCGATGCGTCAGTCCTCTCTTCGTCCCTTGCTAGGGCTGAAGGGGCAGAGGGAGACGGAGGAGTCAGCGCTGCAGAGCTGCCACCTGATTGGCTGGACGGTCATGGCTGGGCTATAAAAGAGGCCCCTGCAGGTTTGGGAGGGAGACGCTCAGAGGATTCTGACAGCATCTTCACCAGCGGAAAGGCGAAGTGCGCTGAAAACAGAAGTCACAGCTCCTCCTGCTGCATTTCTTTCCCGCTTGCCATTTTCACCCTGTTAGGCAAGATGTGCAAAGGACTTGCAGGACTGCCGGCTTCTTGCTTGAGGAGGTAAGATTGTTTGCAGCCACTAGCCGTGGTAAACTTTGGGATAGACTTTCTCAGTTATTTATATGTCGTTCCTCCTAACCTAGTTCTTTGGAATTATTAAAAGGAAACAATGTAGTCAGGAGAGCTACAACTTCCTAGCTGTCATCCAAGATGACATTCTGACGGCATTCTGACACCATCTAGACATTGTGATGGAAGAAGTGTACTCCCCAAATTTCAGTATTTACATGTTGCTTTATAGGACCTCAGTTTTGAAAATGGCTCTGATCTTTAAGCCTGGTCCCCTAACCAAGCTAATTTTAATCAGAAAATGACATGAGGTTTGGGTGTAAATGTAGTGATCTGTAGTATCTCTGTCTGTGATTACTGCTGTTATCTGAGCGCTGGGCGGCAGAAGCCGATAGTTACAGGCTGATAGTATACCAGCTCTGGTTTGGGGGAAGGTACTCGAGAATGAGGTTTGACTATTTCATGAGAAAGGTACACAAAGCAAATGTTTCCTCTGTGGGGCTGCAGTATCTGCCACTCTTTATGTCCTTATAAGCAAATATTATAACAAAATAACGATTTTTAAAGTGAGACCTCCCTTATCTCTCCATCCCTATGTCTAGTTTTTAAAGTATCTTGCATGAGTGGCTGTTGAGAAGTATTGATCACAATAAATCAGTTAATAATTTTGTAGAAGGTCACATGCTAAAAGCATTGTTTTGTCAATGTACTTTCTTTCTTTAGAAAAGAGACCTTAAAGCTATGTGGTCTTCTGTTTTTGGCTTTTTCATGAAAGGTATAAATAAAGGCTTTCAGAGAATGCATATGTATATGCCAGTTGAAAATAAAACATAGCACTGTGCATATCTCCTTACTTATTCTTGCAGTTAAAGGTAAAAAGTCAATCTAAAGCTCTTTTCTGCAAATAGAAATTACCTTAAAAGGTTACTTGAAAATAATTTGAGAAGGCATAGTGTTATGTATTACTAAAAAGTTTACCTTTCAAAAATTCAGTCAATCAGGAGTATGAAAGTATTGATGACTGCTTTAAAATGAACCAGGACCGTTCTTTGGTGCAAATGAGCTTAAAAAATAAAATGAAATGAAGCAGGAGGGTCTCAGAGATATCTCTGAAATAAGAGAATAAGAGCTTCTTGCTTTCACCATTAGTTTCCTGAACTAAGTGAAGCAAATTACTCCAAGCATCACTTAACTTATATATAAAATCAATCACAAAATACAAGAATGTCAGGAGAAAGTTATATTCCAGTAAACATCTTAAGAGACAGATAGAAGAAAATACTAGAGCTCTGCCCTCCAAGAGTTAAGCAGCTAACCCGAGGAGGTAACCCCTATGTCAGCAGAGTGCAATGTTTTTCTCTTTCCTCACTGGTGACTTGTAAATCATCTAGTCCAACACCTTTACCATCAGTGCCTGAGACTCCAGAGGGGCTATCAACTGTTCAATGTCACATAGGTGGTAATCAGGACCAAGTCCAAATTACCTGCCTCTGGCAACTTCTGAAGTCTTTTTATATTATGTCATGTGCTTTAAGGTCCTTGCTAAGCATACTTACAACTCTTCAGGAAATGATCCTGTATTTGTCAATAACTGTTGGATCTCAGGGAGGGGCAGCACATAGAAACATGAAATAATTTTTGTTTGGACTTCACAGTACATATCACCTTCACCTTCCTGATTGTATCTTTCTATCATCAAGGAAGATTTTGTATCCCCTGACCAGTCACCAGTCCAGGAAGCAATCTTGGAAGGAGAGAAGATACTATTTAAGGGGAAGTTCAAGATCATAATGGAATTCAAACTATCTGAGAAAACCACATAGATAAGCCACTAGTGTACAAGTAGCAACTCTCAAATGTCTTTATATCTTTGTGACTTTGTTCTCCCCCTCCAACTAGGAACATCTATTTATTTATTTCCTTTAAAGTAGAACTTCTCTTTTTGAAATAGTTCTTGGCTTTCATAATAAAAGACATATAAACAAAAGGGCAATTTGTTAAGAGCGAGCAAGTTGACCTAATCTAGTTAGTCGGGAGCCCTGGCTACCTATTAAATGATGGCAATAAACTGAAAGCTCTGCTCTAATTAAAACATCACTGGCTTCAGTGATGACTCCAGTTTGCTTCTCCTTATTGTTTCAAGCCTCAAATGCCCTTTATAGTGTATATAAAAAAGGAAAGCAGTGATAGCAGATCGGCTAGAAACAAGCCTCAAGGTGCTCAGGCTTTACGGAGAGCATTTGCCTTCCCCACTCCATGCCCCACTTCCCTCTCCTGGAGCCGCACAGCCCAGTGTTACTCCATGAATACCTTACAGCAAGGATTGCTTAGCCTACCCCATGCATGGCTGACTAGACCTTTGCTTCCCCGTGGTTCTCCTGCTCCCTCTCTGTCAGTAGGTAGACAGATGGAAATAGCACCACCTGCCAGAAGGTGGCGTGTGGCAAGGATGTGCCACATTTTGCAGTTACAGCTTGCTTTCCAATTCCTAAGAATTGCAAAAAAAAAAAAAAAACAGTTAAATTTTCAGTGTGGTTCTATTAAAGATATCAAAGGCGTTCAATTAGTTAAAATTATAGGTGTACAGAAGAGGCTTCTGTGGGAAACTAAAAGGTCAGAATTCCAGTTACAGTAGTATTATGCCTCTGGCTTCAAGGTTTTGTAGCAAGTCCCAGGCAGACCCCAAATAGGGATCCTGTTTCCCTCAGAGCTCATGTCAACTGCAATTTCCATTCCTTAAATAAAATGCCTCTACCTCATAGGCTAGTAATGGACTCTTCAAAACCCAGTGTTAGGGTGTCTTTTAAAGAAAGCCAGTAATGATTGCTAATTCTTTTTTTTTTTTTCTCTTCTGTGCAGTGCAAAAGATATGAAACATCGGCTGGGTTTCCTGCTGCAGAAGTCTGATTCCTGTGAACATAATTCTTCCCACAGCAAGAAGGACAAAGTGGTTATTTGCCAGAGGTAAGAGAAAAGACCTTGGCAAAAATCCATTCCGTATTAACTATCTGGGGATAGAGATACTCTCTGAGAAGAGAAGGAAGTTATAACCCTAGTTAAGCCAGATTTGGATCGAGATGACTTTTCATGGGGATCATAATTACATTCGAAAGTTCCATACATTTTGTGAAAAAACTGCCCTACTCAATAATAGATCTTATCATAAAAATGGTGAATAAAATCTCTGTATTATATATAGGATCTTAAGTTTCTTAGCCCAATTTTGTATCGTGGCATTCAAATGATTCTTTTTCTCTGTAATTATTCCAGAGTAAGCCAAGAGGAAGTTAAAAAATGGGCTGAATCACTGGAAAACCTGATTAGCCATGAATGTAAGTCTGACTCCCCACTCCCAACCCCCAGCCTGAAGATAAAGCCAATCTGGATAGGACAAGTTGTCTCATATCATGCTGATAGAAACTGCAGCAAGGCCTGGGTTCCTTCTGACTTCCAGACTCAGGAAAGCCTTTTGATCTTATATCCAGTCTGTTGATAATTTTGCCATGCCCTAGAGCTTTGTGAAATATAATGGAAAGTTCATATAGAAACCAAGTGCAAAACCATTTCTCTCATTGCATGGGGAAAAGAGAGAGAAAAAAAAATCCTAAATATCAAGATCTCTTGCAAGATAAGCTTCAGTTTCTGTTTCCTAAACCCACCTTGGCAACTGATAGATGCATAGGCATTTCAGAAACAAAACGCTTTCTTGAGCGAGGCTTCAACTTGGATCAACAATCATTAGATATAACTGGAATCCTCTATATACCAAACACGGATTAGGGTTACCTACCCCCAAGTGACCCCCTCCCCAAAAGGAAAGGATTGCTTGAACCCATGATTTTTTCTTCCAAGTATGTCAACTTTACCTGAAATACAATGTCCAAGAGGCCTGCCTGACAGCTGTGATTCTTTCTCCCATCACAGGTGGGCTGGCAGCTTTCAAAGCTTTCCTCAAGTCTGAATATAGTGAGGAGAACATTGACTTCTGGATCAGCTGTGAAGAGTATAAGAAAATCAAATCACCATCTAAACTAAGTCCCAAGGCCAAAAAGATCTATAATGAATTCATCTCAGTCCAGGCAACCAAGGAGGTAAGGACTTTTATTGATACCTAATTGTACATATAGATATTTCTGGAGTACATGCATATAATGTGTAATGACCAAATCAGGGCAGTTAGGGCATTCACCACTTCAAACATTTATCATGTCTTTGAGAACATGCCAAGTCTTCTGGTATTTTGAAGTAAACTCTAAGTAACTACAGTCACCCTGTTGTGCTATCCAACACCAGAAGCTGTTTCTTCTAAGCTTGTAGCTATTCCTTCTACCCCGTCGCCAACCTCTCCAAAGAGGTAGGTTTTTATAGCAGTGAACTCCGTGGATCTTAGTGAAGTTCCTAGAACAGTGGAGCAGGCCACTATAATCGCAACAACCCTAAATAAATCAATTTAAAAGAAAAGCTCTTTTATCCATATGACTTACGTAATCTCCTTAGATGCATTTTTCTGATTACTCTTCCCAGTTTGTGAAAAGGAACAAAAGATATTCTGCTCCCTCCCTGAAGCAGAATGAACCTTTCACAAGGGCCAGGGTGGAGCCAAAAGTCCTTTTCTAGGTCCCTTTTTTGTCACTTCTGGGATGCGGAGAGGGCGCAAAGTCACTTGTTCACTACCAAGAGTGGAGCCTCCCGTCGTTGGCAGGGTGATGGTCTAACGGAGCCTTACTCCCTTCCCTCAGGTGAACCTGGACTCCTGTACCAGGGAGGAGACAAGCAAGAACATGCTGGAGCCTACGCTAACCTGCTTTGACGAGGCTCAGAAGAAGATCTTCAACCTAATGGAGAAGGATTCATATCGCCGCTTCCTCAAGTCTCGATTCTATCTTGATCTGGCTAATCCCGCCAGCTGTGGGTCAGAGAAGCAGAAAGGAGCCAAGAGTTCTGCAGACTGTGCTTCCCTGGTCCCCCAGTGTGCATAATTCTCACTTGGAGGCAGAGGCTAAAATGCCAAGACTCTATGCTCTGGGAAACCTGAGGCCAAATATCAATCTGTATTAAGCTCCAGTGCTTTATCCACATTGTAGCCTAATTTTCATGCCGCCTGCCATGTGTGAGTCACTTCCCTGTAGAAACTAAGAGTTCGTTTGGTGTTTGAGTGTTCATCAGGATGGGACCCCATTGTATTCCAATTTTCCCAAGTTTCTTTTAGGGTGCCATGTAAGTTTCTAAATGCTAGCCCTTTGGGTCTGGATTTTCAACGATACTGGCAATTCTCTCCTCCCAACAGTTTGACCTCAGGCTGGTTGCTTGGTACATTTCATGCGACATTCATGTGCACGTGTGTTTTGTTAGCCAGCACTTTCTCCAGACTCCAGATGTTTAGCTGAGGCGGACCTATTATCTGTACATTTGTGTGTGTGTATATATATTTTATATATGTGTGTATATGTACACATACACACGTGCACACATGCATCCTGTGGGCGTGTGTATATATGTAGATGTTTGTGTGTACATGTGAGTATGAGATGCAAGAGCAGATGGGAAAGACCCCAGGTGCTCATAATTAGGGTGTGTATGTGCATGCACATGTATGTTCTGATCTCTGGTCTTTCATACTACATTTGAACAGGGCAAACCAAACTGATGACCATGCAGGCTAAGAAAGAAATGCTAATGTGTGAAGAGCTGGTTCTGTAAAAGTCCATCCATCTTGCTGGACAGGCATCCAAGGGACTTCATGTTTCCTTTAACCACTGAGAGCCTCCACCTTGAGCACTATTCTAAGGAGCAAATGTCATAAAGACACAGCTTTCTTGGGCTGGTTATCACTAATAGCACTTTTGAGTTCCTAAGCTGCTGGCCTGCCCTTCTTTGCCCAGGTGCTCACGTCATGCTTATTAGCAGCTGGGTTGGTCTGGGTCTGGAGCTAGGAGCTGGGATGCTTGAGCTGAATGATTCCTTTAAGTAGTTAAGGCCTTGCCAGCTATACCTACTGTAAGCTACTGGCTGAGCAAGGGCACAATTGAAAGGTTATTGTTCTGAGCTTCTGTCCTTTTTACATCTCCTGATCAAGGTGCTCTTCTCATTATTTTTCCCCCTGAGAATCTTAGGCATCAAATGAGGCTCCTTAGTTCACTGTAGTTGGTTGGTTGCATTTTTTTGCCAAAATGGCTTGACACTATAAGCCTTTATTTGTAAACCAGCAGCAGGGGAAACTTTATATGTTATAAAGGGGGAAACGAGATTTCACAAACTGAAAAGCTCTCATGAGTTTTCTCTTTCAAGACAGAATCTTGTTAATTTTATCCCAAACATCAGAGATAACCAAGACCATGGGCATTTTTTTCTAGCCTCTGAGACTAAATCAGAGGAAAAGAAAAGGAAAGAAAAAGTCAGGGGGTGGGTACCTGTTGTTATAACTACTGACTACTGTTTGGAACTTTTCAAGGCACGTGAAATACTTGAAAATTTCTCATTCATGTTATTTATGATGTTTTGTACAACATTTTTATTATATTGTTTTATAAATGGAGGTGCAGAATATTACCTGAATTATTAATGAATGTCCAGGAAGTAATTTTCTTCTCATTCTTCTATAACTACTGCCTTTGGAAGCACGCACACACACACGCACACACTACAACCATTGCTCTAGTATAAATTACATGCATGAACACCCTGTGGATTCTAAGCCAGTGTACCAGGCTGCAAAATGAAGACACCAGAGTATGTGTATAAGACTCATTGTATTAAAGATGTGGGTTTTCCAATTGTACCCTTCTTGCCTCTCTGGCAGTCTTGCTCTAAACATCCCTGGAGCTCCTCATCAGTCTCCCTTTCTATTACACACAATTTCACAATTTTGTCTCTAGCCGATTTCAAATGTGTAATTTTATTGGTCTTGCTCTCTTATAATTGTCATCACTTTCAGATTGTGCCTGAACTCACAGACTGCTGTCTCACAAATAGGTCTGGAAAGTCTTTCTGAATGAGAAGTAAATTATTTTATGTAATACATTTTTGAGTGTGCTCTTCAATGTATTTTCCTGTTATTTCATCACCATTTGATCTGGTGCGCTTACCTGCACGTGGCCCGTAGACAGAGTGCTCCTTTCATATGCATGCCTATCTCTATCATATGCTTCATACACAGGCCTCAGAGTTGATGCTTCCAGTGGAATCTCAGTAATAAGGGTAAATAAATGCTTCCTACAGACTTTGTGCTTGAAAACACATTAATGATCCATAGAGTCATGTAAGAAACAGCAGGGTGCTGGGGTGACTTTAGAAAATGACTCATGCTGAGACTTTTATGCCTCCCAAGTCAACTAGTTCTGGAAAAGAAAGCAGAACATGGATATCGCACGTTCTTCCATTCCTGCCACTGCTCTGCCTGCACCTGGTCTCAGAACCAAGGCAGTCTTGGCTTCAGAGACTTTGCTAAACTGATTTAGTGGTTTGTTTGCAAGTCATCAATAGGTTTTCAAGGGATAAAATTATTTTCCCGAGCAGTTCTTCCTCTACCTCCTTTTACCAACCTGATTGAGAAAAGATGGAATGGTGGGAATGTGGGGTGGGGGATGGAAAAGAGCAAAGGATGTCTGGGATACCCAATGTGTTCAAAACCCTTCCCTTTCTGTTGCTGCTTCTCTTCCCTGGAAGAGAAGTCACTGAACATCCACACCCACAGTCACTGGTGCTGTGTCTGTTACATCATGAGACCCTAAGCCCTAAGCTTTCTTTCCCATTGTAAAAGTCATGCTTGCAAGGTGTTAGGGACAGAGGATCTTAAATATTTTTGAACAACAGATCTTTTAAGAATCAGGTAGAAACTACTGACCATTTCCAGAGAAAACTATCCAAAAGAATCTAAATGTCTCATAAATTTGTATAGGAAACAGTTACAAACACAAAAACTCACAAATCCTTGAAACATACGCGACGATCATCCCTTTCCTATGCTGTAGACCTCTGACACTATCCCAGAGGGGGCAGCCACTGCTCCCTGCTTGTAGCATCTTCCAAGGACTATAGGGCAATTCAAAGCTCCTGCTACCAGCAAGTGTCTTGTCAAAGTGTTCTTTTCTCCAGTCTCTACATCGTTTCTCCTTTCTTTCAGGTTTATAATTTACCATTAAGTAAATAAAAAATAGATCAAGGACTGTCTTTTGAAAAGCCCTTGCTCTTGCTTCCTGTGTCAGGTACTTGCCTAAGCACTTTATTTAAATAACACAAGTAATTCTTATAACAATCAAAAGATATGGATGCCCATAACAAGCATTTTCGCTGCACATTTTTAAGAGATAAGTAAACTGAAGCACAGAGAAGTAACTTGCAAGGTGCCTGTCTCAGGCTGTGTTCTGGAGCTCTGTGTTAATAATGCTTAGATTTTTTCAAATGAGATGCTAGGAAAATTAAAGAGAAGAAAAGAAGAAAGAGGGAGAAAAAACAAATAAGGAAGAAGTACCTTCAAAGGGAAAATCAACTACTAATTAGCTCAGAAAAAACATATGGACAAAAAAAAAAAAAGATTATCAGAGCAAAGCCAGTCAGACAAATTGGCTCTTGGGACCAGCCAGACTCAAAAGAAAATAAAAACTAAATTACTCCATTCATTTAATTTAGAGGTTGAATTCAAAACAGGAATCTGCTTAAACTATTAAGCATAAGATAACCAACTAAATTACCTGTTGTTTTAATATGCATGGCTTTGCTTCTTTGCCATCTAGATGTCATATGGAAATATTACATGAGAAAGAAAAATACTGGGTTTTCTTTTTGGAATATTGAATAGAGGAAAAATTGGATGGAATGATTTAGGATTCATTAAGAACTAGAATCCATTTTTTTTTGATTTTGCAATTAAAGAGATTAGCTGGGAGAGGAGGGATTTGGGATTATTCTATTTCAAGGTATACAAATGGAGGTAAACAATGGCCTAGAAAGAGAATCACATTTCCAAAGGATATTTAAAATTTAATAGTAGCATTTTAACATTTATGTCATGCCTATGCTGAGTGCTCAATATTATCTTAGGGATCCTTACTACAAAACTCTAAAGTAGGTAGATGGTATTAATATCTTTCTATTGTAGATCAGGAAACTTTGATATAGGATAATCCAAAACTTCACTCAATGATCATATATCAAAGAAATGGTCAAACCCAGAATCTTCCTCTGGAGTCTACACATTTAGTTACTCTCTAGTCAAAGAGGTAGGAAAAACAGGGATAAATGATGAGAAGAAACCAAAGCAAATAAGAGAAAAATTATAGGAAGAAACAAAAACGGAGAGAAGAGGCAAAAAAACAGTAAATAAAAGAGAGGGGGAGAAGAAAAACATATAAAAGAAAAGGTAGAAGAAAAGAACATGAAAGATAGAGAAGAAGAAAAGGAAATAATGATCTCTGTTGTGGGGAAGTACAAATGCCAAACACTCATCAGTCAGTCCACACATCATCAGTTGGCTAGGCCCATCCTAGAGGACCTTGCTACTACTGGGTCACCTCCATGTTCTGACTGGGGCAAGTGGGATGTCTACCTACCCCAGACTAGGGTAAGGTGAGTTTTGGGAACAAGGAATAGGTCCCAAGGCCAGGTTTTTCTTTGAGAGTCACTTTTCTGTTTCCGTTTCCTTCTCTAAATTTGCCAAATCCTAAACCACTCACAGAGACAGAACAACCCTTTTTGTTGGTAATACCTGAAGGAAGAAGGAAAAAGGATAAAAGAAGCCTTCAATTCTCCCTCCATTTAAGTATAACGCTGTGTGAGGAGGCTTTGCACAGGGAATCTGAGTCATTCAGCCACTGTAGGACAATGCTCTAGCTGGAAACAGGCACTTGGTGCATGGTCCTGGTCACGTTGTTCCTGCCTCCCCTTTGGGAGGGAAGCCAAGGGAGACCAGAGGGCCTGGGTTAAAGGGACTTGCCCCCTGCCCTTGTGTGTGTATACACACACACACACATGAGTCTGGTTAAGACAACAGCACGCACAAATTAGTAGTGTGTTAGATCATGGGAATTATGGAGTGATGACCTTTAAAGAGGGAATCTGTAGGGTTGACTTTGAGGTCAATCGATGCTTCTGAAATAAAGTAAAACAAGAGCTCTGTTGATTCTTTTTTCAAGTATTATTTGTACATATCCTAGATTAGTCCATAATCCATTTCATTTTTCTGTAGCTATCTTCTCCCAGGACAGTAACAATCTGTGGGAACAAACTAGAGTTGAGTTACATTGGAGATAAGGCTCCTTTTTTGCTCTCATCACCATCCTGTAAGATCTGCCTTCCTCTTCTTTTTGTTTCTCTTCCACAAGGCTTGGCATTTTTGCTACACAGGGCCTTCCAGGTAATATTTTCATGCCTTTGGGGTCTTAGGGTGCACAACTATAAGGACTGTTTGCAAATCCCAGATCAAATGTAGTTCCTCCTCTATTTCCTGCCTTGGTGACGGCTCAGTCTTACACAGTCACTCCAACTAGAAACCACAGAATCACCCCTAGTCCTTCTAACTCATTTCACACACTCAGAAGTCACTCAGCTGTGCAGCATTCCTCTAGATGAAACTCTCAAAACCCATTCTTGCCTATCTGCCTACACGATGTCTCTTTATCTAGGCTCTAATGGTACATGGCCTGGGTTACCTGGCCTCTCTACTTCTAATCCGATATCCACAAATTTACTCTAGTAGTTACCAGTCTGTTCTTAGATGCACATTTGATCTATTGTCTCTCCTGGCTTGAGTCCAGGAATTGAAGATTGCTGTGAGTTGTGATGCCACAGCACTCTATCCAGGGTGACAACTTGAGGTTCTGTCTCAAATAAATAAATAAATATTACATATATTATAAATAGTTATACAGACATAATTAAAACAGTATACTTTGTATGCACAATCATCTTGTTAATATACACAGCATAAAATCATCCGTGTATTTTTATCTCTACCAATATCATATTTATATTAATTTTTTCAATACATATAAAAACCCTTTGATGCAGGGGCACTAAAATTTGTCACCTCCTTTTAAAGATGAGAAACTGAGGCATAGAGAGGGAAGTACCTTGCCCAAGATCACATTGCTCATGAGTAAAGGAACAGAGAGGTGGCCCCAAGACAGTATGGCCCCAGAGCTCACACTCTGCTCTGCCTCTCACACAAGCCTGGAGTCTGTCCTTGTGGTGAACACTGAGATAGTGTGGATTGGCTACTCCGCCCTCAAATAATAATTCTGTGAAGTTTCTTCTCTTATTCTTGTACCACACTCATTTCTTCCATTCCTCTTTCTATTCATCTCTATTTCTTGTAAATTTTTATTTTAATTAATTAATTAATTAATTTGTCATGTGGATAGAGTGCTGGGGCATCATACCTCATAGCAATCTGAAATTCCTGGGCTCAAGGAATCCTCCTGTGTCAGCCTCCTGACTAGCGGGGACATAGGCACCCATCACAAAGCTCAGTGAGTTTTTCCATTTTTAGTAGAGACAGGAATCTTGTTCTTGGCAGGCTAGTCTCGAACTCCTGAGCTCAAGTGATCTAACCCCCCCATAGCCTCCCAGGGTACTTGGCCACTGCACCCGGACTATTTTTGTAAATTTTTAAACAGCTTGTTCCATTCAGTCTCTTCTAATACTCCACTGAATGTTGCCTTCAAACTCTCCTCTCCGGATTTGCACAAGATATTCTTGTCGTTGGAGTAATAGGATGTCTAAAACCAGACTAAATGTAGGCCAGTGTTGTGCTGGCATGGTCAGTCTTAGTTTCCACCACCTTATTGATGTCTGGACTGGACTCAATCCCTGGAATAATAATAGATGCCAGATGGGGCAGTTTCTACACCTGCTTCCAATTCTGTTCCCTGTTTTATGGCTCTTTAGCACACCGATGACTAGGAAAACAAGCTGGATATTCTAGGTCCTGGGCACTAAAAATTAGTGCTGAAAATAGGCTCCCAGCACTGTTTATTTTCAGGATGAAACATTATGGGAAATTTGAGTCAGAGAATACTTTATTCATTTTTATTCTTTTAAGATACTTTTTATTTTGTATACTTTAAGTATAAATAGAAAGCCCCATGCAAAGCCAAGAGAAATGGGAAATAATTAAAGGTAAATGTTCAAGGGTGTATTTTTTAGACAATCATAATAGTTTTTATTTATTGGGGGCTGCCATTAATACTGTCCCTGGAATGGTGTTTTACATGTTATCCCATTCAGTTCCTTCAATATTTACACTTTGCCGATTAATAAAGCTGTTCTGAGTTGAAAGAGGGTGAGTCATGAGCCCAAGATCTCACAACCAATGAACAACAGGCCTGGGGTTAAAGTCAGTTTGAATCTAGAGCTCTTTGGATCTTAATGACTCTGTATATAATACCCCCTCCTTCTGCTTTCAACAATCACCTCAAATGGCTCTCTCATAACAGGAATACCAGCATCTATCTGGGAGTAATTTTATGAACCTTTACTCACCTGGTCCTAGATAACTTACCTGGGGCAAAATGCTGTCTTATGCAGAAATTGAGGAGGCTTTACATAATGACAGATTCCAAGGCCCCAACTCTAGAGATTTGGTATTTTGCAGATAGGAGTTGGGACCCCTATGGCCTGTCTCGGTCGCCGCAGGAAGGAACCAGGCGTGACACGGATTAGAAGTACAAGCTTGCGGGAGGCAGGCTAACCTTAGTTGCAGGGTAGCCCCAAGCCCCCTCCGCAGCGGGTTATACACAACAGGTGTGGAGAGTTAAGGTAATTGACAAACAGGTGTGGAGAGTGCAGATAATTACATATGAGGGCTGCCTGCGTAAGGATTGCCACGTGCTCTCCTCACATGTTCTTTCACTACAACCCTCATGAAGAACTACTAAACATCAATGTTTAACACATGCTTACTAGTTTCATTCTGGACCTTATTTCATTCTGGAACACTGAGTTACTTGGGGGATTGCCCCCAAGTCAGGAAACATCTCTAGGCTTGCCAGGAGACTGTCCTGTTCTCAGCGTTTCCTTTTAATGTGATAAGAATCAGTAACTGTCCCTTGCAAGCATGGTGTCCAGTCCTCTACAGATAGGTACCTAACAAAACAAACAAACAAAAAATGATGTTTAATAATCTTTCCAATGAGTCTGGAAACCACTGGCCTGGACACAATGCAGGCATGAACTAGGAAAACGAGTTTGTTTATTCATATAGGTAAGGTTAGCAGCTATGGCTCTTTATGTATTAGTATTGTCACCGGCAAAATGAACCGCTCACAAGCCACCATGTGACCTGCATGCAGGAGTTATGCAAAGGAGGGCAGTCTGCAGGGGCTTCTTCAGGGATCGTGGCAAAGGGGCCTCTGCCCAGTAATTTGCAAGGATAATGACTATCCAGTGTGACATATTAGATGTCACAAGCACATTGGCTCATTTGAGAGAGGATACCCAGGAAAAGTGAGGTCTGAGAGGACAGAGGTCTTCTCACCGAGGCCCCAAGAACACAAAGTCCTCCCCATAGTGATTCAGCTCTTAGGAATTTGTAGAAACTTAATCTCCTGGGGCCTAGAACTATTGCTTGCTTCTGCTTCTGTAAAAGCCCACAGCTCTGTTAAAAGCCCAAAGCTCTGTAAAAGTCCAAGCACGCCTTCTCCAGCTTGATTCAAACCAATGTGAAGGGGACCAATGGACCAGGAACCCTTGACTGGAGAGAAAAGAGAAAAGACTGAGCCAGTGGGGAGCTGGGCCATTTTTGGACTCTATTCTCCCACGGCTCTGAAGACTCCACGGGCTGAAATAAAGCCCTTCCTCCATATCTTGATGTTCTGGTGTTTTCTTTTTCTCTATCTGGTCTTATCTTCCTGCAACAATTCAACATTAACCACAGTCTGTAAAGTAAATATTACTGTTATGATCCCCATTTTTCACAAAAGGTAACAGAAATTCACATAGCTAATAAGTGGTAGAATCTTTAGTCACCTAATTGTATGTTCTTCTCCTAATGCCATACTGCTTTCTAAATTAGAAATATCATTTCCTGGATAAAATAATAATAATAATAATAAAATACCAGAATGGTTTGGTACAGCAAATAAGGGATAGTAAATTGAAATGGTAAAGTTGTTAAGGAAGCTCAACAACTTAGGAGTAAACCAGTATATAAATTACTGGCTTATCCCAACATGTTTATGGGACATGTTCAAAAGTAAATATAAATTAGACAGCCACTCACAAAGGCCTATTACTTCCTATAATGTCACTCTAATGCTTAACAATTGGTAATAAAGTCGCTTGCTGAATATTGAATCAGAGTGAACAAAAATTATTTGAAGACAGTATTTCCTTGAGTTCACTAACTATTCCCCACAGAGGAATGTATCTCCTGGAGGTAATTAAAACAATTTAGGAGATTTTTTGGTACATAATATTTGTTCAATGAATGTTATCCAGGTGCACGTAGACTCAGGTCCTTGGGAGGCTAAGGGAGAAGGATTGTTTGAGCCCAGAAGTTTGAGGTTGCTGTGAGCAAGACTGACACCACGACACTTTAGCTTGGGCAGTAGAGTGAAACTTTGTCTCAAATAAATAATAAATAAATAAATAAAACACGTTGTCAATTAGTATTTAATATGGAGGTGCCTCCCTTTATGAAATTTAAACTTTAGACAGTGACTGACAAATTATTTCTCTTTAGCCTTCCTTGCTATTTCATAATGACCATCCATTATGTCTCACTCATTAACTCATTTCCTCTTACTTGTTTCTATACTGTAATAGGCTCCATCATTACATGTGATTTTTGTGTGGGGTTTAACATCTAGATTATCAGTGAGGAGAGCATTTAGCCAGGAGCCACCAGTTCCATAGAAGTGCTAGGAAAATGGCTAGCACCTGGAATGGCAACAAGCAAATGCATGCTCTAAAAAGCTGGAGTTTGGTTCAGCTCCCAACAGCAGTCTACAAGGGTTTCCTTCAATCTGCAACTTCACCAATATTTGATATGATTGGACATTTCAGTGTTTGCCAATCTGGAAAATATTGAATGATGATAGCTCACTACAATATTTTTTAAGTTGGAGTTCCTTGATAACAGAGGGATGTTTTCTTGACATTTATGATTTTTATTTTGTGAAGTAGTTGTCTTTGTTCATTTTTTCCTATTTCGTTGTCTTTTACATATTGATTTCTAGAAATTTTTACATATTGTGTATGTGAATTCATTGTCAGTTGTACATGTTGTATGTATTTTATCTGTTTTTTCCTTTTTCCTGCCCCCCAATATTTATGATGTTCTTAATGAATAGCAATTTTAATTGTAAGAGACTTGTTTATGTCAGTTTTCCTTTTATGTTTTTCTATAATGCTAAGGGTATCACTTCTTGGTCTTTTGGCTAAGATCAAGTGTAGTATAATGCTAAGGTTGTATGTATATTTTTGAAATGTATTGCTTTTTAAAATTTTATTGGTATGCCTTTTATATATACACCTATAATCCTTAGGAAATTGATTTTTACATGAAGTGTGAGTTGATTAATTTTTTTTATTAATATATCCTGGTACCATTTACTGAAAAATCAATTCATTCGAAATTCATTCTATATTTAATGCTAGGTGTGCCATGAATTAAATTTCCATACAAATATAAATATCTCTCTGGAAATACTCTATTCCATTGAGTTGTTTTTCTACCCACTCTCCTTACCCTCACTCTCTCCAGCTTTTTGTTTTTTTAAAGGGATGTTTTGGTTATTTTTGAATCTTTTATTCCTCCATCACCTCTTGGAATCGTATTTTCATATTTTTCAAAAAAATTTATGAAATAGGGCAGTGCCTGTAGCTCAGAGGAGTAGGGTGCCGGCCCCATATACCGGAAGTGGTGGGTTCAGGCCCAGCCCCAGCCAAAAACTGCAACAACAACAACAAAAATTATGAAATAGTTCAATAATTTGACTAAAATTTTAACAGTAGTTGAATCACACTACATATTTATTTGAAGATAATTAACTATATTATATTTAATATTCACATTTATAAATATGGTATTCCTTCCTTTTGTTTAGATCTTCTTCTTCTTTTTTTTTTTCCCGTAGGGACAGAGTTTCACTTTATCACCCTCAGTAGAGTGCCATGGCGTCACACAGCTCACAGCAACCTCCAACTCCTGGGCTTAGACGATTCTCTTGCCTCAGCCTCCTGAGTAGCTGGGACTACAGGCACCCGTCACGACGCCTGGCTATTTTTCTGTTTTGCAGTTTAGCCGAGGATGGGTTTGAACCTGTCACCTTCAGTATATGGGGCCGGTGCCCTACTCGATGAGCCACAGGCACCACTCTGTTTAGATCTTCTTAACACCTTTTAAAAAGTTATTATTTTTTCCCAAACCAAATTCATACCTTTTAAGAATATATTTCTTGATATCTTACACATTTTCCTGTTAATTTGAAAGGACTTTTAAATTATATTTTAATTGTCTATTGCTGTTGAGAAGTATATTTGAGTTTTAAATGTGAATTTTTTTATTAATTTGAAGGGACTTTTAAATTATATTTTTATTGTCTATTGCTGTTGAGAAGTATATTTGAGTTTTAAATGTGAATTTTTTAAATTACATGTGAATTTTATATTCATCATTCTTTCTGAATTATCTCATTAATTCTGAATGGAGATTTAATCAGGTTTTACCCAAAGCTAATCCCATCATTTGCAAATACTAAACTAACTGTTAAATGTCTTCTGAAATAACTTTTATGTACTCTATGGGTATGTTTTTTCTCCTACTTTAGGTTGAAAGAAAGTAGTAATAGTAGGCATCCTTACCATGTTCCTCATCATAAAGGGAATGCAACCCTGACACTTGTTTTAGCTTCTTGGAGGAACTCTTTGTTAGAAAGAGTTAATAGAAGGGAATTAATGAAATTCCCTTCTATTCCAAGATTTTCAATAGGAATGTAAATGAACGCTGAATTTTAGTGAATGATTTTCTGAATCTATTGAGATGGTTTCATTCTGCTCACTTTTGCTTTGTATATTTGAGCCTATTATTATTTGGTACTCACAACTTCAGAATAATTTCTATCTTCCTGAGATCTAAATGTTGTATCTTTATGTAATAACTCATGTATGTTCAGATATGTATTTTCCTATAAAGTCTATCCAATAGTAATAATATCCATGTATTATGGTTGTCTCTCTCTCTCTTTTTCTTTTTTTTTTTTTGAGACAGGGTCTCATTTTGTCACTCTTGGCAGAGTGCTGTGGCATCACAGCTCACAGCAATCTCAAACTCTTGGGCTCAAGCTTTGGGCTCTCAAGTAGCTGGGACTACAGGTCCCCCGCCACAATACTCGGCTATTTTTAGAGATCAGATGTTGCTGTTGCTCAGGCTGGTCTCAAACTCCTGAGCTCAGGTAATCTACTGACCTCGATCTCCCAAAGTGCTCGGACTCCAGGCATAAGCCATTGCACCTGGCATATGGATGTGCCTTCAAATATGATTTAAATGGAATTTTATATTTAGTTTGAAAATATTTCCTCCTTTTAAGTATTTTAATAGAACGTACTTGGTTTACTATTGCTAACATGTTTAGATTCATTTTTTCCACTTTAAGGGAGAGTTTTAGCTCACTATTTCCCTTTTGCATTTTTTTCTTATATATTTTCCTGTTCATTATTTTGCAAATCAAGATTTACATTTCAAATTGTTTTCTTTTTTTCTGTTTTCTATACTACCCAAAGCAATATATAATTTTATTTCTTTCGTGTGTGCAACTTTACTTTTTTATTTTTACTTAACATACATGATGGATATCCTTTCAAGTTAGTACATGCAGTTCTCCTTACTTCTTAGCAGAGGCCACATAATATTCATTGTATGGATATTTCATAACTTATTTTTACTATATAATTGAATATTTAAGTGAATTTCTGAAAGCATGTGCATGTAAAATGCCTGTGTGTTTTTTCTTTTTCTTTTTCTTTTTTTTATTGTTGAATCTTAGCTGAGTACATTAGTGCAATCAAGGGGTACAATGTGCTGGTTTTATATACAATCTGAAACATTTTCATCAAACTGTTTGACATAGCCATCATGTCATTTTCTTAGTTATTGTATGAAGACATTTGTATTCTGCATTTAGTATGGTTCAC
>CAUYON010038965.1:0-25748 GCA_963573935.1 Arctocebus calabarensis | reverse complement strand
GCTCCTGTGGCTCAGCGAGTAGGGCGCCGGCCCCATATACCGAAGGTGGCGGGTTCAAGCCCGGCCTCGGCCGAACTGCAAAACAAAAAAAATAGCCGGGCGCTGTGGCGGGCGCCTGTAATCCCAGCTACTAGGGAGGCTGAGGCAAGAGAATCGCTTAAGCCCAAGAGCTGGAGGTTGCTGTGAGCAGTGTGACGCCATGGCACTCTACCCAGGGCGATAAAGTGAGACTCTGTCTCTACAAAAAAAAAAAAAAGAATTACAGCCCCAAGGTGCTGAGTTGCTGGGTAAATGGTACTACAGAGATTGTTTTACACTCTTTGTTATTGGAGTTTCCTTTAGGTGCCATCTCTGGAAGAATATATAACATGTCTTTGGGACAATGTCTGCTTTTATCTGGTGGGAGAGGTACCAATCAAAGCCAGTGGAGTAAGAGTGACCCCTCACTGTGTACCACATTCTGTGTTAAGAGTTGCATGCACACATTATTTAATAATTTCATTTAATCTGTATTATATTCCTTATTTTATTGGTGAGAAGATAAGCTCAAGGAAATTTCATAAGTGTGTGAAGGCCACAGAATTAATGAATGAGGTGATAGCCTGTATTTGAATGCAGGTCTGTCCGACGCCAAAGATGTCTGAATTTCTGATAGATTTTCCTCTTTTGGTGAGATTGATGTGTGAAAAAGTTAGAGAAGTTAGAAGTAAGAGCACTTGACTGCTAAAAATGTCAGATACTTAGGCAGTTAATTGAAAAATATTGTTCTTAATTCAAGATGAAATATTATAATCAGAATTATTTACTTAGCAAACAAGCTTGATTAAGGCTAGCCAAATATAGGTGAGTCAGGAAAAAAAACAAATGCGAGAATAATGAAAACAGTATGATCCATGTTATATATAACTGAAGAAAGGGATAGAAAGGGAAGAAAAAACGGTAGGTCATGGGAGTGGGCCTGGGGTTGTCTTAAAGATTTTTAAGCTAATTAGTTTTTGCTTCTTTCAAGGAAGAGAGAGAATGCTTTCTTAAATTTAATGATCCCATGGCATTGATTAAACATGGTTGTAGAAGAGGTAAACTTTTCTAAATGTTAACATATTTGGGGTATTTTTCTAGGCTTCAATTAATTTGACTAGTAAAAATTAATTGAATTTTGAAAAATGGTAAGGTTGCTAAATTTTGTACTAACAGGTAAATTTAGTTATGGTTTTTATATGACTAATTGAAAGACTGGTTAATTAGTAGTGTTAGAAAGTCTCTGCCTTATTCAAATTGTGTATAAATCAGCCTTCTGCGAAGCTGAACTCAAGAATTTTATTTGGATTATTTTATTATCACTATTTGCTGTGAAATGAAGGGTAATTGACTAATATAAGATCTGGGAGCTCTTTGAGAGATTGAAAATTAGATCACCCTCTGTCGTTTGAACAAATAAGCAGCTTCTTAAATGTGAATCCAACCAGTTGATGCAAATGAGTTTGTTTATGGGACTGCCTCTTGATCACTTATTAAAGTCTATGTGATTTAGAAAATTTCTGTTCTCCCTCAAACCCAGAAATGTAGTTACCTCTACATTATAGACATTATAGGTGTGGGTACTTGCAAATACATAAGTTTATGTGGAAAGTATCTTTAAGGGGATACAAAGGAAAGATTATTTCACATGATAAAGTGTAACTTTTATAATCTGACCTGAGTCAGGAAGGTAAGTTACCTGCATGTATCTAAAATACAAAGGCTAATACTGTATTTTCCATATAGAGGAGATTTGATGAAATAGTTTTTAATTTGGTTTTCTCTATCCATAATTGTCCTTGAAACATAATTTTAACCAACTTATTTGTTATATTCTGAGTATTGCTTATTTTAGCTTTAGCTATTTTTTTCTATTCAAGTAGTAGTTTCTATTAACATGGGATGTTGGAATGCCCACCCTTCAAATAACTGAAATATTTTGGTAAAATTATACTTCCACTTGAGTATATCTGTCAAGAATCAATAGAAAATGATAAGTATGCTATAATTTTAAAATTACTTAATGATAGACTTGCCTAATGAGCTGTAGTTACCTTAAGAATATGAAAAGACTTATGAGAAATCAGAGACTTTATTATAAAATCAAAGCAAAAATTAGCATTCTGAGGGCATAGGCATGGTGGTCTGCAACTCCTAACAGTAGAAGGTGTTTGGGCCAATCTTTCAAAGCAGTTAGCATTAGCCAGAGTGTCATATGTATGACTAATACTTTGATGTGACATTTCAGTTGAAATGAATTTGGTTTGATTTTCCATTTCTCGATATTTTAAATCTTGTTTCTTTTTTTTTTTTTTTTTTACCAATTTTATAATCCATTGGAATAACTCCAGATGTTTCTATACTTTTTGAGTTTTCTTAGGGGAGCCATAGCTACTTGAAGAGTTATAGATTGCTTAATAACGCTAGATACCATTTGGGGGCAATTAGCTTAGGTAGAAAATTTTCTGTTGTCTTAGATGATCTGGACTCAATCAGGCTCAAGCTACATGGATAGAAAAGTAACAAAGGTACGATTATAAGTATCTGTGCTGCTGAAATGAGCACCAGAGATAAGATTAAGGAAGTTACTAGCATTTATTAAGTGCCTAACATTATGCAGAAGTGTGTTAAAGATATCTAATCTTGTGTTCATTAAAAGCCATAATGTCTGGTTTCTAACCCTGTTCTCTCATTTTACCCTTGGAACATAGATATGCTAAGTGATTTGGAGAAATTTTTAAAATTATGTATTCTCGGTGGCACCTGTGGCTCAAAGGGGTAGGGCACTAGCCCCATATGCCGGAGGTGGTGGGTTCAAAGCCAAAAACTGCAAAAAAAAAAAAAAAAAAAAAAAAGTATTCTCAATACCTCCCTTCTGTGTTTTGTAAATGATGATGATATTTAGTGGGACTTTATACAAAGGAATTACAGAAAATGGGATTGTGTGTTTCTTATTTTTAAAGACATCTGGTTAGAGCAAGTGATTAGGTTTGAGTCCTTATTAGTAACAAGTTGTGTAATTGGGAGAAAGTATTTTAACCACTTAGGGGTTCAATTTTATTATCTTTCAAATAAGGCTATTAGGTTAAATCAATGTTCTCATGCCTCTTTTTCTTTGGACTGCAACCCACAGTAAGAAATAGATTTTATAAAGCATTCCACAACATGCATATGTATTGAAAATAAAGATTTTACAAAATAATATATGTCATTAAAGTGTACAATATATTCTTTATTTTGGAAAAAAATCATTCACTAAATTGATTTCATGACTCATAATAATCAGTTTCACTTGAAAACACTGGGTTAGAAGCTCTCAGATGGTCCTTACAATTTTGAGATTTTTAAAATTGAGATTTAGGATTCAATTTTACTGTTTTTGACCAGAAAAATTAAGTTGTGTTTTAAGCAATACTGAGGTATAATCCTTACCATAAACTGGAAAGAATCTAGTGGGAACCTGTGCCCTGTGATTTGTAAGAAGAGCTGGTAGCTGGACTACGCAGTGTCTGTTGGGCCAGGCCCTCGGCAGCCAGCCAGGCCAAGAGCAATTACACAGTGCTTTCCCCTCCTCTTCTGCTCACTGCACCTCACTGTCATGCACCTTATTCCTTACAGTTGAGGTCATCAGAGCTCAGAAAGCAAGGTTAGAATAGCCAATTGATCAGAAAAGAGTAGAGGTATGTAGCATTTACATTCGTGCTGTCTCTGACTTTCTGTGATTATGAAAAGAAAAACTTTTAGTGCATCGAGGAAGTAGCTACTGAATGAAACCTGTGATAAATGCTAAGTAAGTGAGGGATTCTATGAAGAGAGTTCAAGCTATGTCCCACACAATTCTCTGACACCTAAATAGCTACAGCAAAGTACCATTTTTAGAGCCATACTTTGAACAGATTGTGCACTGTCCTGGAGCCCACTGATGCCAGGGTGGTCGCTTAACAGATTTGTAGACTGTTGCCCCCAGGGCTGATGCTGGACTGAGCCATGGGCTACTGCAGCAAGGTTTAAGGCTCCAGGTCTGTGGATATTCCCTGACATTAGACCCACTGTCACAACAGGTAGCTGCTGTTGCATCCCATCCAAACATTTCTGCAGGTGGCCTAGAGATAACCTCTTTCCTGCCTACCATGGTTAGTGTCTGTATATACTATTTGGGGCCTGAGGATGGTAATGCCTAGCTCAGTTCCCCTACACTCCCTAAGCCAGAGCACACAGTCTGGGACCAGGGGATTGTCCAGTTCAGCCCATGACCATTGGTATCTCCATACTCCTCCCAGAGACCTAAAGTAGGGCTGATCTACTTGGCTGATACGACCGTAGCTATCTAGCACCTTCCTAAATGCTTCACTTGCAGGCCCTAAGACTGGCCTCTGCAGTCATCTCTAACAGCAGCACATATGTTGGGATCCAGGGGTCACCCTGCTATTGCCAGTGCCCACGCCATACTAAAGGTTTAGGAACCCAAGAACCTGTTTACCCTTTTGCTCCAGTGCTGCTACTACCATATCTGAGTAAGCCTCTGGAGGCCCAAAAATCTGCCCTCTCTGGTTTGTCTAACACCACACTGATGCCCAAGGGCAGGCGTACTCAGCCCATTGCTGCTACCACTAGAGCCTACAGACTGGCTTATGTGTTATTCCAATCCCCAGCAAAATTTCACCATAGTCCTTACTAACAACTGCATCATAAGCCAGTGAGGAAATTACAGATGTCACTGATGCTATTTACAACTGAAGAAATCATACTGAGACTACACTGTTTCATGTACCCAGAATCAAAACCAAGGTACTCTACTGAACCAACATCATAGATACATCTTCAGGAAAAAGTCTTCCCTTCCAAGAGCAAATTTAAAAGAGTAGAAGAAGCCACTGTTACATTGATGTGCATGCAGGTTTCAATGTAAGGATGTAGAAACATGAAAAAACAAGGAAACAAGATACCTCCGGAGGAATATTATGATTCCTCAGCAACAGATTTTAATCAAGAAATCCACAGAATCCTGGATAAGGAATTCAAATTACTGAATCTGAAGAAGTACAGTGAAATACAAGGGAATTCTACACATACACACAATATAGAAATCAGAAAAGCAATTCAGGATGTGAATGAACAATTTACCAAAGAGGTAGATATCATTTTTGAAAAACCAAACAGAAATTCTGTACTTGAATTCATTGAATTAAATACAGAATATATTTGAAAGCATCAAAAATAAATGAGATCAAGCATAGGAAGAAACTCAGAACTTGAATATAGGTCTTTGAAATGATTCAGTCAGACAAAAATACAGAAAAGATTTAAAAAGAATGAGCAACAGTCTATAATATATGGAATCCCATAAAGCAACCAAATGTTAGAATTATCAGGATCCCAGAAGGGTAAGAGAGAATGAAAGGGTTGGAAAACCTCAATAAAATGATAGATGAAAACTTTCCTTGCCTAGTAAGACATTTAATCATTTCAATACTTGAGGCTCTGATATCCCCAAGTGGATACCATGCAAAAAAATATTTCTCCGCGGCATGATAGTCCAGTGGTTTAAAGTCAAAGACAGAGTTCTAAGAACAGCAGGAGAAAAGCATATAGTCACCTACAAAGAAATGTTCATGAGACTGGTAGTAGACTTGTTAGCAAAAACCTTGCAGGCTAGGAGAGAATAGGATGATATATTCAGAATGTTGAAAGAAAAGAATTGTAAGTCAGTGATACTATATCCAGCAAAATTATGCATTATAAATTAAAGAGAAAATATTTCCTAGACAAGCAATAGCTGAGGTAATTTATCTCCATTTGACTGTTTCTATAATACTCAAGGGAGTCCTAAACCTAGAAGTGAAAGGCCAACATTTACCATCATGAAAACACACAAAAGTATAAAACTTACTGGTAAAGCACTCATATAAAGAAGGAAGAGGAAGGACCCCAATGGTACTACTATAGAAAAGCACCAAACTACAGTGGCAAACAACAGATAAGAACAAAGAATATGCGAAAGAGCCAATAAATAGTTAACAATATGACAGGAATATAATCTCACATATCATTACTAAATTTGAATGTAAACGGGTTAAATTCTCCACTTAAAAGATAAGTGATTGCATGGATTTAACAAAATGAGCCAATTATGTGCTGCCTGCAAGAAACACGCTTCAAATAGTCTACATGTAATCTGAAAGTGGGATGGAAAAAATATAGTCTATATAAATGGTAACCAAATGTAAGCAGAATGACTATTCTTAGCATCAGATTAAATGGACATTAAGTTCAAAATTGTAAAAAAAAAAGAAATGAAGAGGATCTAATGATGAAAGATCAGTTCAGCAACAGGATATAACATTTCTAAATGTATATGTACCCAGCACTGGGGCACTTGGATTCAGAAAGCAAATATTAGTGGATATTAAGAAAAGAACAAGTAATCCCATCTCAGGGTGGGCAAGAAAGATAAATTGGGCTACAGTAAACATTCTGGTACATATATCTTTGTTATAATGTGATTTTTGGTCTTCTGGATATATACCTAGTAGAAGAATTGTAGGGTCAAATGGAGGTCTATTTTTAGATCTCTAAGTATTCTCCAAACATCTTTCCAAAAGGAACGTATTAGTTTGCATTCCCACCAGCAATGTAGAAGTGTTCCCTTTTCTCCACATTCACGCCAATATCTCTGGTTTTGGGATTTTGTGGGCTACTCTTACTGGAGTTAGATGATATCTCAACGTAGTTTTGATTTGCATTTCTCTGATGATTAAGGATGATGGTCATGTGCCTGTTTTCTTCAGAGAAGTTTCTCTTCAAGTCCCTTGCCCACCCTGAGATGGGATTATGTGTTCTTTTCTTGCTAATACGTTTGAGTTCTCTGTGGATTCTGATTATTAAACCTTTGTCGGAGACATAACCTGCAAATATCTTCTCCCATTCTGAGGGCTGTCTGCTTGCTTTACTTACTGTGTTCTTGGCTGTGCAGAAGCAAATCACATTATAACAAAGATATATAACAAGAATGTTTATTGCAGCCCAGTTCATAATTGCTAAGTCATGGAAGAAGCCCAAGTGCCCATCGACCCATGAATGGATCAATAAATTGTGGTAAATGTACACCATGGAATACTATGCAGCCTTAAAGAAAGATAGAGACTTTACCTCTTTCATGTTTGCATGGATGGAGCTGGAACATATTCTTCTTAGCAAAGTATCTCAAGAATGGAAGAAAAACTATCCAGTGTACTCAGTCTTACTATGAAACCAATTTATAGATTTCTTATGAAAGCTATAACCTAATTATAGAAGAAGAGGAGAGGGAGGGGAGGGGAGGAAGGAGGTTGAGTGGAGGGAGAGTACTTAGTGAGACCACACCTATGGTGCATCTTATAAGAGTACATGTGAAATTTACTAGGTTTAGAATATAAATGTCTTAATAACTAAGAAAATGCTGTGAAGGCTATGTTAACCAGTTTCATGAAAACATTTCAAATTATATATGAAACCAGCACATTGTACCCCATGATTGCAATAATGTACACAGTTATGATTTAATAAAAAAATGGACTGCAGTACAATAATAGTAGGAGTCTTCAACACTTTACTTTCAGCTATTGGACAAATTATATAGACAAAATTCAGCAAACATTTTATTTAAACTGTATTTTAGACTAAATGAGTTAATAGACATTTGCACATTTATCCAGTAACTATAGAACATTTTTCTCATCAAAATGTGGAACATTCTATGGGATAGACTATACATTAAGGCCATGAAATAAATGAAAAATTTTAATCAAATTTACATCAGATATCCTCTCAGACCACAATGGAATAAAACTAGAAATCAGTACCAAAAGGAATGTTGGAAATGCTACAAATACATGGAAATTAAATAACATACTCCTTAATGACCATTGGTTCAATGAAGAAATTAAAATGGATATCAAAATATTTCTTGAAACATTTGAAAATGGAAACTCAGCATACCAAAACCTGTGGGATATCACCAAGACTAAAAGAGAAGTTTATAGCAATAAATGTCCACATCAGAAAAGTAGAAAGATTGTCAGTAAATAACCTAATGGTATAAAGAAACTAGAAAAGCAAGAACAAACCAAATCAAAATTTAGCGGAAGGAAAGAAATAATAAAGATCAGCCCCAAACTAAGTGAAATAGAGACTAACTAAAATAATAATACTAAAGGATCAATTATATAGAAGTTTAGTTCTTTGTAAAGAAAATCGATAAACTAGTAGCTAGACTAACCAAAAAATAATAATAATAATAATAGAGAAAATTCAAATACATTCGGAAGTGAAAAGGGAAACATTGCAACTGCATCCCAGAAATGCAAAAGATCATCAGAGTATTATGAAAAACTATATGCTGACAAAGTAGAACACCTAATGGAAATGGATACATTCCTGGACATGTAACTTTCCAAGATTGAATCAGGAAGAAATAGTAAACATGAGCATAGCAGTAATGAGTAGCGAGAGTTAATCAGTAATAAATCAAATTCTAGAGTTCTCGATGGATTCATAGCTGAATTCTACCAAATAAGAACTAACCTATTCCAAAAAAATCTAAGAGGAAGGAATTCTCCCCAAGTCCTTCTACAGTAGTAGGAAGACTAAAATAACAAAACCAGATATGGATATAACAATAAAAAAAGAAAACTGTAGGCTAATATTGCCGTTGAACATAGATACAAAAATCCTCCACAAAATACTTGCAAACTTGATGCACATCAAGAAGATAATGCATTACAGTCAAGTGGAATTTATACCAGGAACATAAAGATGGTTTTCCATACACAAATTAAGGTGATACATCCCATTAACAGAATGAAGGACATAAAAACATGATCATCTCAATAGATGTAGTAAAAGGATTAGATAAAATTATACATCCCATCATGATAAGAAATCTAAATAAATTTGGCACTGAAGGAACATAACTTCAATCAGAAAGTCCATAATGACAAACCTATAGTTAAGAGCTTGCTGAGTGGAGAAAAGTTGAAAGGCTTTCCTATAAGAACTGGAACAAAACAAGGATGCTCCTCTTTTATGACTCCTGGTTATCCTAGGACTTCTAATTGGAGCAATTTGATAAGGGAAAGAAAAATAATTTAGGTTGAAAAATAGTCTAATTGTCTCTACAGATGACATGATCTTTTATTAAGGAAGAACAAATGATTCTACCCAAAACCTCTTAGAACAGAGAAGCAAATTCGGTAAAATTACAAGATACAACATTGAAAATATTAGTATTTTCTATATACTAATAATGAAATAGCTTAAAAAAATCAAGATGGCAATCCCATCTACAGTAGCTGCAAAGAAAATAAAACACGTGAGACTAAATTTTAGTAAGGAGGTGAAAACTTGACCATTAGACCCAAAACTATAAAACTAGTAGGGAAAAACAGAAGGAAATCACTTCAGAGCATTGGTATGGGCAAAGATTTTGTGACTAAGACCTCAGAACTACAGGTAACTAAAACAAAAATTGACAAATGGGATTATATTAACTTAAAAACCTTTTGCATAGTAAAGGAAACATCCAACAGAGTGAAGAAACAACCTTTTGGATGGAAAATACTTGCAAACTATTAATCTGACAAGGGACTAGTCTCCAGAATATATAGGAAATGCAAACAACACAACAATAAAAAGCCCAATATAATAAAAAGGTGGACAAAAGGCATGAATAGACAATTTTTGGGAAAAATACATAATGGCCAACAGGTATATGAAAAACTGTTCAATATCAGTAATTGTCAGGGAAATGACAATGAGATAACATCTTACCCCAGTTGGAATGGCTGTCATTAAAAAGGCAAAAAATAACACATGGTGGCAAGCATGTGAAGAAAAGGACTCCTAATCACTATTGATGGGAATGTAAATTAATACAACCACTATGGAAAACAGGTTGGAGATTTCTCAAAAACCTAAAAATAAGGCTATCATACAATCTGGCAATCCCACTAGTGGCTTTCTAAAGGAAAAAAAATCAGTATAATCAAAAGAATAACTGCACTCCCATGTTTATTTCAGCACTATTCACAATAGCAAAGACATGAAATCAACCTTAGTTTTCATTAGCAAATGAATATATGAAGAAAACATACACACACACACACACGTATATATACGCACACACACAGTGGAATGCTCTTTGGCCATAAAAAAATGAAATACGTTATTTTAGCAACATGGTTGGAACTGGAAATGTTATATGGTATGTGAAATAACCATGGCAGAGAAAGACAAATACTGCATATTTTCACTCATATTTGGGAGCTAAAAACCTTGATACTATGGGAATGGAGAACAGGAATGTTAGATACCAGAGGCTGGGAAGGGTATGAGGGTGGTAGGTAGATATGAAGAGAGATTGATGTATATTTACAAACATACAGTTAGAGGAAATGAGTTCTAATGTTCAGTAGCAGAATATGATGACTGTAGTTAGTAACAATATATTGTGTGTCTCAAAATAGTTATAAAAGCACTTGAAATGTTTCCAGCACAGAAATGATAAATACTCAAGGTGATCACACCCCCAAATATCCTGACTTAATTATTACACAGTCTATCCATAATTAATACACATACCTCCCAAATATGTAAAATATTATATATCAATAAAAAACTTTTTTTGAAAATCAAAAGTAGCCTCGTAAGCAGAATGCCATTTTTCTGTATAGTATATGCATTCCTTTCTCATGCGTCTGTTGCGTGACTTCTTCCTTTCCTACAGACTGATACTCTTTCCTTCCAGGATGCCACGATGACGAAGAGTAACTGGATATGTTTAGAAAAGGTGCCTCCCCCAGGCCCAGAGCTATTTCTGAGGCATGCTGGTGCATTTAGCGCAGGAGTGGCATGGGCAGAAGTTAGTATGAATTGCAGCAGGTGGGGGCTGTATTAATTTTCCCTGTGCACTGACTGTCTAATCTAAACATTCCAATGTTGAAAACAAAACCGTTAGTTGATATTTCTAGGGAAGGGTCATTGAGTCTCAGATGGATAAAAAGAATATGTGCAAAAAGAAAACAGTATATTACTGCAGAATATCTGAACTTGGGATGGGGAAAGGTCATACTCTCATCTAATTTAAGTGGATAGAAATTCACAGATGTGTTTGTGATTTTACCAGCTATAGCAACTTCAAATATTGAAATGGCATTTGGAACAGGAAGACAGGGTTCAGATTAGAGCACAGTGAATAACAAAGTGAAAATGTTGTTATTCTAGCAGCGTACAGATACCTCATTGTGTTTGCCTCTGCTAAATCCTGATGAAATGATCTTGAAAGAGCGATGCTTGTTGTTCTTGGCTTTGATTGATTTTGTTCCACGCAGCGTGAGGATCTATCTACTGCTTGTCCTAAAATGATGAAATTGAAAGAAGATTGATTTTGGATGACTTCCAGTATCTTTCCTCAAACTTCAGTTTGCAAAAATTGGTCACTCAAAAACAAAACCATAACTCCCATTCCCTACTGTTGTGAAACCAAAACTTAAGGGTTTATTCTTCTAATATCTTTAAGGAATTGGAAATTCCAGCATATTTTGGACCAATAATATTTTCTTATTTGATCCATTTTATAATAGTAAAAGAAAGGCAGCCTACTTTCAAATTTCCTAGGCCTCTGTAGATATCTTGCTTTTCTTCAAAGAAACCCTCAAGTAACTATTGGAACCTTTAATAGGATAATTGCCCCTATTCTTTTAGATTTTGAACACTTTTGGGGGATGTAAGTTATAGAAACAATAAATTACTTTTTAAGTAAATTAATGTTGACTTGGTCTTCTGATATGCATTTCCTACTGTGTGAAGAAAAACACCTGTAATATAAAACATATTTGAAGAGACACACACACACAGCTTTCTGTGCCTTGCATGAACAACGCTCTGATTTGTGTGTTGATTTCTTCAGTAATAAAGAGTTCTACAGAGTGAAAGGCTTTCTCATCATTTTTACCCATGTTTTTCTTTGTGGCTTTAATGGAGGTATTTGCATTTTAGAGATGAAGAAAGTTAGGCCTGGGTATATGGTGTCAGTCTCCCACAATCATATTTAAAGTAAGAAAGGTAGCAGCTTGAGCTTGGATCATCCTTAGTTTGGTATTCAGTCTTCTCTATCACTTGCCATTTTCTTGTGTCAGAAATTTGAAATGTGGCAGTGCAAGTGGCTGAATGGAAGTCTTGGGTTTGAGGGTTTAGAATTTTAATTCCTTTTTTTAAAATGTAAAGTATCCCACATATCATTGTTTTTCATAGTTGTTTCAGTCTTCACTTTAATTGTTGGGGAAGATGGCCTGGTTATTTTTTGCTAAAGATGTAGCTCTGGCACATCTTGAGTATATATAGTATTTAGTTTGTTGTATTGTTAATCTTTCAACATTCATTGAATTCTCATTATGTATGAGGTAGCTAAGGTAGCCATATGGGATATTCAAATGTATACAACATTAGTTTTTGTCTTTATTCATTATCTATTAGGGCCGATAGGTTTGGGGAAAAGATTAATAGAGTGCTTCACTCTGGCCAGTCTTTAATTACCCTTATGCTAATAGAATAAAAGGAATTCTTGTGCTTTCTTAGTTAAGTTCAACTTGCTAGAATAAGAAATGGAACAGGAATGTGGAAAAAAATACTGCTGATATTTTCTATACACTCTATCTTAGAAATTTCTAATTTTGATAATGTAGCCAATTTTCAGGGAATTTTAGATTTGAAGTTTGTAACTACAGTTATTATCCACTTGACATCTGGGATGTGGGGATGGTGGGGCACACTCACTGGTAAACTCACATTCTTCAGAGCAGCTGTGTGTATATGGACAACGGGCAGGGCAATTCTTTGGAAAAAGACAGAGCAATGTTTGCTCTGTGAGTCGTTTCAGCCAGGGTTTGTTGGTGGTAGGCTCCCAGCAGTGCAAGTACTTCCCTTAATCTTGCAAATATTCCTGTACTTGTATGGCCTGATGTCTTTTTAGTTTTTAAAATTGTTCTACCAATCTCAATAATACATGTTAAGCTGTGGACAACTGAGGCTTTCTGGTCTCCCCACATAAACTGCTTTCAAATCATGTCTCCCCTTTCCTACAGATGGAATGTCATGTAGCTATGAATGTTAGTTATATTTCCCCTTCCTTGTTTCGAGCCAAATGCCATGTAAAGGTGTTTGATTGATTAACTGGTTTCCTTGCCTACTCTAAAACCCAGAGAAAAATACCACCGCAACCACCTCCTCTTCCAGAGCTTGGACTCTTCATGAATTTATAATATTATTTTAATTTGTTTTACTTTTCTAAATCCATAATCAAATAAATATTTTGAGAGTTCTTACTTGTGCTTCCTTACCTGTTTTGCTGCTTCTGAGCTCTAAATAGGAGTCCGGAGAGGAAGATTTCAGGGTAATAGGGTGTAGTGGTTCAGATGTGGGAACCGGGGCTGCGTGACCTGGGCTTAAGCCCTGCTTCTGCTGCTTGCTGCCTTTTGTGACCTTGGGCAAGCTACTAACCCTTGCTGTGCTCTGCTTCCTTATCTGTAACATAGAGATGATAATGGTACATACCTCATTGGGTTCTTGTATAGGAATATACATGAAAGGCTAGGAATGACCCCCCCCACTTAAAGTCCCCCCCCAAAGCACTCTATATGGTGGAATTCTTAAACAATCAGCTAATTTGAAATCAGCTTAGCTCTTCTGCAACCCGGTGAGACAGGACTTGCTCTTTTCTTTCTTCTGATCAATCTCACTGCCCTCACCTCAATATCAAGACATTTGTCACAAAGTGAAATGGTGGCAGCAGGGCTGGGGGAACCTGAGGGACTTTGCCAAGATGAGTGTTGAAGGTGAAAGAAACTGTTTATGGTGAATAGGTGGGGGGTGGGAAGAAAGGGGGGCTTTGGGATTCTAGGCAGAGGACAAAACAGGTTTACCCTTCATATGGGCAAAATATCTCTGTCAGCCAGCCCTAGGAACAAAAATAATGAGAAAATATTCAGCAAAGAAGGAATTTGTTTCAAGTATGCAAGTGTGATTGGTCAAAATATATTTTTTTCTTTTTCTTGCTCTCTGCTCTTCCTTACCTCTGCCTACTTAGATTTCTTTTAAACCTCCTCTTGGCCTTGTTATTACTTATCTTAATTTCCAAAATCTTTTTACTAAATTTTGATAAACTGAAAAATACAGTAATTGCATTTATATATTGTGATTATTGACTAAGTTTAATTTTTAAAACTCTAGAATGCAGGCAATCCTGACTTGCTTTTTAGGATCAATTTAATATATGAAAACATAATTTATGACAGGTTCTGCTTTTCAGGTGATGGAAAATATGAGGTCTGCTCTTTGTAGTTTGAAAGTCATTTCATCGGGTGTCTTTTGTTGATGTTTGAAATTTGTAATATATCTTTTCCACATGGTCTATAATTAATTATTCATTCCAGATATCTTTATTTATAGATCACCTATTTATATAACTCAATTTGTTCATCACCTGAATGTGTAGCTATACTAGTAACATCTGTTAATTCATGACTATTTTTGAAAAGCAATGTTAGGGGCATTAACAAGTTTTATTTATTGCTGTTCTTTAAAACTGCTCAGAGTATTTCTAACCTTTAAGCAGCTTTTCCCAGCTTGTTCTCTCAGCACATTTGACACGCCACAAAAGTGACTTTTGTCTTGTTATGGAAGTAGGCCAAATTGTTTGACATAATGACAGGTGGAATATTATTTAGGGCTGCTGAGACCTTGGGCTCTACAAGCGCTTTGTTCCCTCTAGATGTGTTTTGACTTGGATGTTTCTGACAGCCATTGTGGCATCAACCTCCTTTATTGAGTTTGGAACATACCTGCAAGAGGTAGTCTTATAAAGGTTTTAGCTACAGTGTTAGCAGTTTATTGACCATTTCATATATTTGTATTTATTATAGTTTGCTTTTAGTATTTATATTATACTTTGAGTTTTTTATGTTTTTTGTTTTGTTTGTTTTTATATGGCTTCCCATTATGAGAAATACGACCACTGTGTTAATGGTTGTGAATATATTTGCTTTTTGATTTCCTTGTCCTTTTAGGTCTCAAGTATGGAATGTGTTGATGTGTATTTACTTGCAAATTGAGAATAACTTACAATAGATCTTTACCACTTCAAGTAAATGAACTCCAAAAAAAGTTAAAGATATTCCTCTGGCTTATTAGATGTCTTTAATATTGGAAATATCAGAGTGTACTCTTACAGCAGGAAGTGATTTAAAAAATTGAGGCTGAGCTCAACTTTGAGGTTTATTAATATATTTCACAGGAATAGTGATTTATCTTTCTTCTTCCCTTCCAATAAAAAGGTATTTTATTCCATACCTTTAAAATTCTGGGCACTGTGCCGTGCATGAGGGAGGTAGAGGTGAAGTAGACAGAATTTCTGTCCTCCTGGGTTTGTGTGTCACAGCTTTTATCCATGGTTTATCAGGGCAGATGCCACAGTTGTAGGGTCTCACTAACGACAAATACTAATGCAAATTGGAGGTATTAATACTGTACTATAATTTATGGAGAGCTAGATGGTTTGTATCATCTCTAACCCTCACAAGTGGGAAGCGGCTCTTAGTATTCTCATTTTATAGTGGAGTGAACTAAGGCCCAGAAACATTGATTAATTCAGAGCTAGTGTTGGGAATTTTAAAATTCCAGTTTTATTTGTTGCCAGTTAATTCTTTCTGCTATGACTTATATCTCAATATAGGTTATAACCTAATGTTAACTTTTTAGGATGAAATTAAGGCATGAGATTTCAGACTTGGTAAATTGGATCATTAACAAAGAAATGGTTATTTTTGTAACTTGATTTTGTTATTTTTTTAATGAATGGAGGAAGAATGATAGGCCTTAAAATTTTACCAAGCATATATTTTTTTACAGTTTATGAACATATTCACGAAAGAAAGACTATCCTCTTTCTACTAGTCTTTCTACTAAAGAAAGTGATAGTCTTTCTTTAGTGTAGAGTGATGATGTTATCTGTCATAATTTTTGGGATCCTCACAAATAACCATGTCTGTCCTGGGGATTCTAAGTAAAAAGAATCCTTTGTTCCAATTTTTGTCAAAAGCAGCAAATGTTCCAGGTCAGCAATGCAAAATAATACAGAATACATTTTTAATTTTATTTTTGGATTGGACCTACTTTTCTAGTTCTATGAGATTTCCTAATATATAGACATATTTACTGGAGAGAATCAGTGACCCAGAAGAATGCTGCCCACAGTCATGTAGGCTTCTCAGAAGCGCCTCCAGTGCCTCAGGTATATGCTTCTTCTGGGTGCCTGGGAAGCTTCCCCTGCCTGTGACCACAGATGGGAAAATTGCTTCAGGGCCAGCTGCAGGGAGTATTTCTGGCAGGATGCTTTCTCTGGTTTCTTATGCTGATCTAGGCATAATTGTGGTCAAGAAAATATTAACATTTAGTTCTCGATTTTATTCAGCTGCCAAACTCATAGTACTAGGAAATAACCCAAGCGAACTACCTAGCCATGGCTTAGGATTTCAGGTTTTAAAGTCAAAATTCATAGTTATAAAAATATTGGAAAACTTTCAATATACTGTAAAGATAAATAATGACCAATGAGATAAAATTTTATTTCTTCCTCTGTCTTATCTCCTTTTGTTTTATTTGAGGCCGTAATAAGCATCCATAATAGTTATCCCAACAGAGGTAGTTTCAAATAATGTGAGTTGGCAGCCATATAAGATCTTTAATATTAATCAATATGTAATGGTATTTTTACTCTTCAGAGTAATACACTATACCTGAGGATTGATTTTGGGGAACTGCCAATCCATGGAAAAATGTTTTCCCTTTTTTCTAAAATATAGTGACTTATTTGATTTTTTTCTTATCTGAGAGGAGTGAGGTTCAGGGATACAGGGTGTGAGTGAAAGTGGTAGGTGTAAGAGAATGAGGAGCAGTTGGTCAGTTCTACAAGGGTTTCCAGGGCCTGGCTATGCCCTTGGCTCCTATTCCTTTCCCTTCCACCCCTGGGAATAGGACGTCAGCCACACTGGCCTTCTTTCTGACCCCAGGACATCCCAGCCTTGCTCCTGTCTCAGCATCTTCTACTCTCAGAGCCCTTCATGGCTTGCCATCTTCTTTCTTGCCTCCTCCTCAGTGAGGTATTTCATTACCCTGTTTCCTGTAGAGTCTGCTGATGCTTTACCCCTTTCTCTGCTTTTGTTTTTCTCCACAGCACTTAACACTACCTAATAAACTTTCTATATTTTCCTTATTTCTGTTTGTTCTTCTCCTACTAAAGTATAAGATCCGGGAAGGCAGAAATTTTTTCTCTGTAGCACCTCCTAGAATGGATGAACTAGAGTGATGCCTTGAATGGTTATGGCCTACCATAGGCACTTAATCAGTATTTTTTGAATCGGTGGAAGATCTTCTAGATAATAATACAACTTAGAAACCAACTTTGTTTTGCTATGCTGTTTTCACCTCTTTATTAAGAATATGAAAATAAAATATGAACATTTAAGCTGTGCTTCCTGTTGGGTATTTACGGAAAACAAATGAATATCTTCCCTAATGTTCCTGGAGAGTCAGAACAGTGAGTTGGTCTTAATGGATGCTTAGGAGAAGAGCAGCCCAGGAGGCAGGATTCTCAATGTCCCCCTCACTTAGGGAGGCTGGTTGACCGACTTCAAGTTTTCAGATATAAAATGTGGCAGTTTATGTCACTAATGTCGATTCTATGGTTTAATGATGAGTGAACAGTTTAGAAAAAATAGTCTAACAAACAAGAGAGTCTTATTTACTTATATATTCTTTGGTTTATATTTTGAAAATGTGGTTATATTATTTATTGTCATTGCAACTATAAAGTTATTTTATAAATGTAAAGAAATACTAGTGCTAAAAATGTGATAGTACTGTTTTCATTTTTTTTTTAAATTTATATTATTACATAAAAATTTTTAAGGCCAATACCTTTGAGCTTTGCCCTATAAAAATTATTTATTATGTATCTGGGGTTGATAAAGTACTGTAAATAAAATTATATAATATTTTATATAATTCTAATAATCAGATTTTCAATCTACTTCACATTCAAAGAAAATAATAGTTATAATAAATGACATTTCCAATACAGCCTTCTATTGGGTGCATAAGTAAGCACTGGGCACGATCACATGCTTAACGGATGTCCCTGTTGGTAGTTTGAGCTAAAATCCAGGACTTTTCAAACAACTTTGAAAGATGGGGTGAATGCCTCTTTTCTAGTGAACAAAATGGTTGGGAGTGGGAAGAATGAGAAGGAAGGCACACCTTTGATTTACATGAAAGTGTTAGAAAAATCAGATTCTTCTCTTGGTTTTGAGCCCACAAATACCATTCTGGCCCTCTGGATGAAACCTGCTCCAGTTGGACCAGGACTTTGGTACCCTGACTTAGTCCATGTGCCAGGCATAGCTCCCTGGCCTGCAGAGAGTGCAGTGGCCATCTTCCCCCACTTTGGGAATGGCTTCGTTTGGTATATACCCATAATGCTGTTAGCCTCTTTGAGTAGTCAGTGATACAATTTTGAAATGTAAGCTTCATTTAATTAAGATCTATTTTGTTTTCTTTTTCTTGCTTGTATACCAGTGAATTCACACTAACTTCTACCTATACGAGGCTTTTTGTATTTGTTTTTGGGTTTGTTATTTCAATCTCTTTATTTGCTTTCATTAAATGTGCTAGGTATAGATCTTGTTACCAGTATTTTGATGTCTTTTTGGAGGGAAGGGTGCATCCTTCCTCGTCCCAACTTATTCACCTCTCCTTTCACCTTTTTACCCCTGAAAAATGTGACCCAGAGTATTAATATGGAGATTGAGTAGGATAAGGCTGAAGACAGTGTTCTATGCTGTAGCCCAGTATGCCTCAAAGACTGTGCTGCCCAACATGGCAGTTATGCGTGTATGTCTATTTCCATTTAAATTTCAATTACTATCAAATGAAATTGAAAATTTAGTTCATGAACAGCACCAGTCACATTTTAAGTACTCACCAACCATGTCTGTCTATTGGGCAGTATTGATATAGAGTATTTCTATTATTACAGAAAGTTTGGACATAACGGCTCTAGTCTGATAATAGGTTTCTTAGTCAGCACTCTGAAGCATAAAAAGAATGCTGTGAGCAATTTTTCCATGCTTCCTTACACTGATTCCTATAATTAAAGTGACTCATTTTATTTGAATAAGGCAGGTTTTAATAGATGAGATAACATTTTTGTTTTGAAGGATTAAGTATGATTTTAAGAATAAATATTGGTAGAATTGTCAATGTCTTGGGAAAACTGGATAATATAAAAAGATGAGTAATTCAACATTACTGGAGATTGAGGGTCATGAGGTTTTATTGTTAGAGATGTAGCTGGAAAAGGAAGTTGAGGACATGATTAAGTTCTATTTTATATACACATATAAAACACTAACATGGGTATGAAGTATGAATTTGAGGAAGAGTTTTGTTCATTTATTCAGCACTTATATTTTGAGTTTCTACGCTATCACTGAGTCATATATGGAAGATACCCTCATGGAGTTGCTTCCCTCAAGGGGTTCAGCAATCAGTGGGGAAGACATACACAGAAACATGTCATTGATTTGCTGTGTGTTATGGCTAAGATAAGGATGGTGTCCTTAGGAAACAAGGCCACAGGCCTGGGAAAGCATTACTGAGCAGGCAGTTTAGTGTTTGTCACTAAAATGGAAGTTTGACAAAGAGACTGTTTCATTAAAAAGCACTTTTTCAGGGCTGGGCATGGTGACTCACCCCTGTAATCCCAGTACTTGGGAGGTCAAAGGTACATGGATTGCCTGAACTCATAGGTTTGAGACCTGCCTGAGCCAGAGCAAGACCCCTTTCTCTAAAATATAGCCAGGCGATGTGGCAGGTACCTATAGTCACAGCTACTTGGGAGGCTGAGGCAAGAGGATCACTTGAACCCAAGAGTTTGAAGTTGCTGTGATTTAAGTCGCAACAGCATTGTACCAGGGGTGACCAAGTGAGACTGTCTCAAAAAAACAAAACAAACAACAAAAAAAAGCGCTGTTTCATTTTCTCTGTCATGCTAGGAAGAGCCGTGTTTTGATCATTTTGGGTGATGATGATGCATTTATCTAGAAACAGAAACTTTCTTTCTCAGCAATCTCAAGTACATAAATAATAAATACATACTTTAAAATGTAATGAGATAAATTAAGATCATATTAACATCATAAACATCATAACACTTTGATGTACAGTCAATTTTATATTACCTGCAGATTATTGGTGGTAAGCATAGTGGAGAAGGTACTGGTGGAAAAAATGAAATAATCAAAGACAAGGTTGATTGGTCCTTAAGGCTGACTGTGTGATGGAGTCAGTTTTGAAGCATTCAAAGAAGCACAGGTCTCTATAATCCAACCCTGGAGGTTCTAACTCAGTAAATCTGAGGTTATCCCTTGGCATCTATAGTTTTTTTTAAGCATCTGAAGTGATTTTGATGGACAACCAGGGTTGAAAATCACTGATCTTCTGTGTGGAATTTTGTTATAAATAATAGATGCCACATTTTGTCTCCTGCAACATAGAAGAGCTCTCTTTTGTCTTTTTCACCAGTCAGAGCCTGACAATTAGCCTAACTAATATTTAAAGTTAATAAAAAGAAAGAACCCAAGAAAAACAGAGGCATTAATGAAAGTGGCTAATAGCAAGAACTCTGAAACCAGGCTACATATCTTTGAATCCTTCTTCACCAACTCTGTGACTTTGAGCAAGGTATTTAACTTTGTGCACCTCAGTTTCTTCTTCTGTTGGAGATCATCATGTCTGTGTTGTAGAGCTTAATTTGTATTGATTAAAGGAGTTAATATATGTGCCTTATTTAATTGATTCTAAGATAGGCCTATTACTACCTCTGAAATCAGGAGGTAACATACAAGCAATAGAACGTGTCCTGGTTCCCTTGGCAACAAAACATTATTTCTTTCTGTTTGGTACATAAAATTAGGTACTGTAATGTCTTAGATTCATTTATTTTATGAAATGCAAATTATTAGATGTGTTACTTTTTGTTTTAATAAGTACTTAGCCTCTTCTTTAAATTTAATAATTATGATTATAATTTCAAACAATTATTGTCCATTTCTACATGCCAGGGACAGTGCTAAGAATTTAATCTTCTTAACAGTAATTTATTTTGGGGGGCGATTTTGAGGCAGCTAGAAGATTGCAAGAACATGTACTTTCAAACCCAGCCTTTTAACCACTGTGCTATACTGGCTAGCCCCATATTTATTTATTTTTTAATAATTTTATTGAATCATAATTGTGTACATTGGTGCAGTCATAGGGCACAAAGTGCTTCATATTCAATCAGAAATATTTTGATCGTGCTATTACCGATAGCCTTCATGGCATTTTCTTGATCACTGTATAAAGACATTGATACTCTAATAAGTTTCACCAGTACCCTGCTAAGATGCACCATAGGTGTGATCCTACTAGCCCCATATTTAATCTAGAGATCTGTGTCTAATCCTGAGAGTGAGTTAGTTCTTTTTAGGTAATGTGTCAAGAAACATTTAAGCTGAGGTAGATCCAAGTCATTGTTTCTTCTCCATCAACCACTCAGCCCTATGATGTTGAGGGAAGAATTGGTTGAGAAAGAGGGAAGATGATTTGACATCCTTAAGGCAAGATTCTGCACAGTACAAATACTAGAGTCATCATACCCGGACATGACAGCATGGAAGAAGACCCTGAATGTCACACAGTGAACACTGGACCACACAACAATTCGGTAATTGTCTTTATCATTGATTGTCAGTAGTTTGACTGACATAACTACATGTGGTTTTCTTTATTTATCCTGCTTGAGGTTTGCTGACCTTTATAAATCTTTGAGTTTATGGGTTTTATCCTATTGGGGAAGTTTATTTCTTCTGCCTTTTTCTTTCTTTTTTTTTCCTCCCTGGGAGCCCAGTTACAGAATTGTTTTAATATTACTCACAAGTATTTAAGATCCTTCATTTTGTTTGAATTTTTTTTTTCTTTTTATTCCTCAGATTTATTTGCTGGGTTTTTCTGTTGGAGAGTTGGGTGTATGTAAAGCCTGTAAATTCATAAAATATAGGAAATTCACATAGAATTATTCCTTTATCTTTTTTTCCAAGTGTCACTTATTTTAGATGAACAAAAAGGGCAGTTGTTTTTTGTTTTTGTTTCTTGTTTGATTTTAGATGCCAATCGTGGTTTATAATTACTGTATGTGGGTACATTAAAAAAAATAGACTTTTAAAATCGTTACGAAAAAGATTCTTCTGGGCAGCCAGCTTTACATAATAATACTTGCAGATGTTTCTTGTGTGTAAAGGTTACGTTTATAGCTGAAAGAAAAGTGAAATTTCTGCTTCCTAACACCTAGAATGAAGGTTTCCAGCTCTTCCTTCATTTTCCTTGAGAAGTTAACATATTCTTTTGGCACTGTAGTGACTTCAGTGGATATAATTTGTTCTGAATTTTGAATGAGCACTTCTGATATATTTCTGGTAGAAATTAGAATTTTTAAAAATATGTTGAAACATTTGATGTGTTCAAAAAGAAGACACTAACTTCATAGATCAGATATATAAGCTTGGTTATTCAGGTAATTCTGTTGGGGGTTATTCAGGTAATTCTGTGGAATTATAAATAATCCACTCTTGTATAATTTGTATATATTATTGAAGAAAGAGTAAACTCTGCTTCATTTACCTTGATAATTGCTCACCTATTTATTTGGTTAATGTAATAGTAACATAATGAGCAATGCTTCATCAGTAGCAACATTTTATTTTGAATTATTCTGTTATTATAGCTCGGAAAAATTTTTTTCTTGACTATATTGAACTTAAAAACATTTTTTGTCAATGTTTTTAATCTCTTATTTCTATAAAATTATTGGTATGGAATTTTAATGTATAGAATAAGTACTTTATGAAATTGGAAATGTGTGCCTCACCTTTTCTATATTTTTCTCACTTGAACTATTATGATACAAACAGTTTGATAGTATAGCTGTAAAAAAAGAATATGTGTAAATGAGAATGGAAAATAATCACAAAAAATTTAATTTGTTTTTGTACTTGCCAATTTATTATCTCAGAGTAGTCCTGTCTTTCTGTTTTGTGTTGCCCTAAATGAAATACCTGAGGCCAGCTAATTAATAAAAATGAGAGGCTTATTTGGCTCACATTTCTGCAAGCTGTACAAGAAAGGTAGTATCAGTGTCTACTGCTGGTAGAGGCCTCAGATAGCTTATAGTCACAGCAGGAGATGCAGGGGGAGCAGGATGTCAAGTGGCAAGAGGTGGTGAGGGAGGGAAGGGGGGAAGAGTGAGAGAGAAAGAGACAGACAGACAGACAGACAGGTGGTACCCATGCTCCTTTAAATAACCAACCTTCACGTGTACCAGCAGAGGAAGATTGAACTCATTACTGTACAAAGACATTAAACCATTTTTGTGGTATCTGCTCCCATACCCCAAACACCTCCTGCCAATACCTGTGTCCAACAGTGGAGATCAAATTTCACTGTGAGATTTGGAAGGGGCAAGGATCCAAATGATATTAAGCCCTAAGAGCTTTATTATGAAATGCCTCATGCTAGTCTGTGTCATGTATATGTGGTGTGTATGTATATTCTCCTGGGATTTAATTATACATGTATTTTATTTCTAAATTCTTTGTACTTCAGCGTGGTCATAACTAGACATGGAAACAATGTTTTCAAATAAAATCTCTACATGGAAACAATGTTTTCAAATAAAATCTCTATGAGAAAATTAATTTTTTTTTTTTTTTGGATACATAGTCTCACTTTGTCACCCTGGGTAGAGTGCTTGGCATCATAGCTCACAGCAACCTCCAACTCCTGGGCTTAAGCAATTCTCTTGCCTCAGCCTCCCAAGTAGCTGGGACTACAGGAGCCCACCACAATGCCTGGCCATTTAAAAAAAAATTTTTTTTTTGGTTGTAGCTGTCATTTGTTGTTTGGTAGGCCCAGGCTGAATTCGAACTCCCCAGTTCTGGTGTATGTGGCTGGCGCCCTAGCTGCTGAGCTACAGACACTGAGCCTTTATCAATGTTTTAAAATTTAAATTTCTAAATATTTTGCTTTATCACCATAATATGACCCAGGTCACCTCAACTCTAACCGAGCTTCATCAAGACAAAAGTATTGGAGAAAAGGGAAAAAATTTATTTTCTTCTACATGCTCTTCAAAATTACCACAAACTTAGAGGCTTAGAACAATGAAAATTCATTGTTCTATAATTCTTACAGGAGATTTGAAGTCCAAAATGGGTCCCACTGAGCTAAAAACAAGGTGTTAAGAAAGCTATATCAGCTCCAAGTGGCTTTAAGATGGTGGCCGAGTAATAGCTTCCTTGCAACTGGGCATGGTGAGACCGGGGAGAGAAGAATTCAGACATCTCTGCCTGGCGAGATCTGCTCAGAGACATCCCTTTGGGGACACAGGGAGACAGCATGAGACTTCTGGACCCCCTGAGGAAGGCAGAAGCAGTGGAGATCTGAGAAATGGTTGTGTGTGTTCATTCGGTGTAATCCTGCCGGCAGCTGTGGCTACAGCAGCAGTGAGATTGCAAACTGGAATGGCCTTACCTGTGAGCTGTTTGGGTTTCTTTTGGACTTGGCACTCAGTTGAACTACCTTGGGAGAACTGGAGCAAGAGTGTGAAGGTCTTTGAGTGTTGTCTGGGGCTCCAGACTGAGCCACTGAGCCAGACGGAGCTACCAGTGTTTGGTTGTGGGCTGTGTGGAGCCATCATAGGAGAACTGCCCCGGCAAGCTCCACCGTCAGGGTCACAGAACAAGCATCGGGTGGGAGCGAGTAATCTAGTGACTGAGCAGCGTAAAGGCGGGGACTGAGACGCCTTGCAGCCTTAGCCCTCAGGGGCATAGTGTGAGACCGGTTTTGGCACACTGGGTACGTGGATAGCCACTTAAGGAGTGATCCCAGCGACAAGCACTGGGAAAGCTTCTGCTTAGCCCAAGTTAGCAATTTAAAGTGCCTTCTAAACAGGCTGAGGAGGATTTAAGCTCTCCACCCTGTGGGGTTTGAGAAATCATTAGAGGCCTCCGGTCTCCATTTTGTTCAGCCATATCAACATTGCGATTAACATATAATACCCCAGAAGATCACTTCTTGCCCAGACAATATCCGCAAGATATATATACTGCTTTGTTTCTTGGTTTTGTTTTGTTTTGTGGTGTTTGTTATTATTTGTTTGTTTGTTTTCATTATTGTTGTTTTATTTTTAATTTCAACATTTTCTTTAAAGATTTTTCTTTTCTTTTTTTTATTTCTTCATTTTTCTACTTTAAATATAATTTTCCATTGTTGCCTTTTTCAACAAATAGATTTCAATTTTGCTAGTATTTCTACCCATAGTAATTGTTTTTTTCCCCAATCTTATCCTGTAATGTTTTCAGTTTGCTTGTTTTGATCTGATTTATTGCATTTTTGTCTTCTCTCTCTACTTGGTGGAGGTGGGGTACTGTGTCCAAACAGGCTGGCAAAGAGCTGCTGACCTAATCACCCAACCAGGCACCCCCAGAGGTTGGGGGCTCTTAAGGTTGGGTCAAAGTACCCTACTGTACACCTATATTGCTCCCATC